>CM069909.1:68123700-68244906 GCA_036172215.1 Camellia granthamiana
CGGAGGCCAGGGCTCGCGGCCGCGACTCTGAAACTTCTGGACGAGCACAATATGCAACATCACCAAGCGCTCAATCGGTGACGTCTGAGTCTTAAGGTCGGTCAAAAATGGGGTGTCTACACATTCCTAGGAGGACAGTCGGGAGATGCACGAGATAAGCGCGGAAGGAGTCATGGTCATTCACGGAGTCCAGACGGACATCGGCGGCGGAGAGACTCACACGCCAGGCGCCTGGAAAGCAAGCTGAGGGACCAGGACGCCGTCATCCGGCGAATGGCGGTAGAGATGGAGGAGCTGAAGCGGCATGTCAAAGGGAAGGGAGTAGCTGGAGTGGGAGACCACAGTGAGCGCGACCCAACCCCGTCGTTCAGGCAGTCAGAGTCAGCGACATACTCCGTCTATTTCTATTACTAGAAGTTACAAGGTCGGCGATTCCGACGTGCATGCAGAAAAGTCTAGCGTGCAAGATAGCACCTACCAGCCTTCGCGTCCGGTGACGACGTCGAGATACTCTTATTCCGCACATTCAGAGGATTTGCGCGCAGTTTTAAAGGAGCGGGCTCGACGGCGGGAGGCTCAAAGGATACCCGGCGTTCCAGCGGTTATCCTATGGGGTTCACGCCAGCGAGGAGGTCGGAATGCCTCCACCCCGCCAAGCAGCACCGCTCCTGGTGGATTCCGACTTGGCAAGGTTGAGCGCCACCCATTTCTCCCTGGAAATAGAGACAACGCCTCTTCCGTCGGGCTTCCACCAGCCAAAGTTCATATTGTACGACGGGAAGACGGATCCTTACATGTACGTTAGTCATTTCCGACAGGTCATGGCCGGATATAGGCGGAATGACGCTCTTATGTGCCTCATCTTCCCGTCAAGTTTGGGCGAACTGGGTTTGAAGTGGTTCGAAAGGCTGCCGGAGGGAAGTATAGAGAGGTGGCATCAGTTGGCCGAAGCCTTTGTGACGCGCTTTCACAACTAACACCAAAACACCGAAGGAAGTGGATCACCTACTAAGTGTCAAGATGGAACCGAGCGACACATTGAAGGTGTACAACTCCAGATATTGGGAGACCTTCAACGAGATCTTGGATTGCCCGGTCAACCTTGCAATCACTCAATACAAACGTGGTCTCCCGGTCGGACATAGACTGCGGGACTCGCTCACCATGCACCAGCCGATATCCATGGGCCAGCTCATGCAGCGCATCAATGAGCACATCCGGGTTGAGGATGATGCGTCGGTATCTACCGTGAAGACAACTCCGGTAGCAACAGACAAGAGGACAGCAGGCAAAGTGCACGCAGTTGGGCAAGAGTCCAACCGCTCAAGTGACAGAGCAGAGGAATCAGATCGTGGCTCGAATCGTAAGAACCGGGGTAGAGGACGTCGAAACGACCGGGATGACTACACCCGAGATGATGTTGCGGATGCCAACAGAAGGTTGAAGGCAAGGACTGGCATCACCACGATCTTCAAGATTCCAATTTATCGCATACTTAGTGAAATCCGAGACGAGGAGTATGTCCGGTTTCCTGCTAAGTTGGGCGATGGACAGAAGGGCTACAATCCGCGTATCGTTGCACATTCCACTGGGAGAGAGGCCACCGAACTGAGGATTGTTTGCCTTTGAGGCAACACTTAGAAGAGCTGGTCGCGGGCCGGGCACCTAAACCTCTACATTGATGGCGGCGTAAAGCCGAATCAGGCTCCGGTCGATCCCAGGGGACAGGATGACCGAGATGCACCACCACAAGGAGTTATTAATGTTATCCACGGCATCGTGGAACCGGAGCATGTTTGCGAACTCCGGGGCATGATAAAAAAGGCAGAGCATATGAGGGAAGTTTTGTCGGTACAGCCTGCCATCAAAAGGGGGAAGACTGAAGAAAAAGACGTGATTAGTTTCACCTCAAGGGATCTAGAGCGTATCCAGACGCCGCACAACGATGCCCTAGTAGTGACACTTCGCGTCAAGGAATTTGATGTTAAAACGGATCTTGATCGATCAGGGAAGCTCGGTCGAGATCATGTATTATGATGCATTCAAGTAGCTCAAACTCCGGGAGACAGACTTGGCTCCGGCAACTTCGCCACTGGTTGGTTTCAACTCACAACTGGAGTGGCCCTTGGGAAAGATTATCCTCCCGGTCAAAGCGGGATCCGTGGTCAAGCAAGTGGAGTTTTGGGTGTTGCAAGTGCCTTCGACTTACAACCTTATCCTTAGAAGGGGATGGCTTCACGCTATGCAAGCTGTAGCGTCGACCTACCACCCGGTGATGAGATTCCCCTCGGCTATGGGGGCAATCGAGGAGATCTGGGGGGATTAAGTCATGTCCAAATAGTGCTTCGTGGCGGTGAACGGCAGCCGGGCTGCCAAAGGCTTCGTGCAAATGATAGAAGGACCGGAAGACCGTAGGAGTTCTGGAGGATGTGGGCACTAAGGCAGAGGACAAAGCTGTGGAAGACCTGGTTGAGGTGCGACTCGATATGGAGCGGGCCGGATAAGTTCTTCCTGCTCGGTTGCAGCCTTACTGCCCAAGAGAGGACCGAGATGGTTGAGTTTTTGATGGCCAACATCGAAGTCTTCGCATGGTCGCCTTACGACATGCCGGGCCTCGATCCAAGTTTTATCTTCCATCACCTCAACGTCTTCCCTGGAGCAAAGCCAGTCATCCAGCGAACAAGGAGGTCGGCGCTGCATCACGCCGAGGTAGTTGCAGAGGAGGTGAAGAACCTGCTTGAGGCACGAGCAATTCAGGAAGTGCACTACCCTCGGTGGATTTCCAACACAGTCGTGGTGCCCAAGAAGAATGGAAAGTGGCGAGTTTGTGTCAACTACAAGACAGTCAACCGAGCTTGTCCCAAAGATAGCTTCCCTTTGCCGCGAATTGACCAGCTTGTGGACTTGACAGCTGGACATAATAGGCTCAGTTTCTTGGATGCCTACCGCGGCTACCATCAGATCGCCATGCATGGGCCTGATCGAGAGATCACCTCTTTCACGACTCCAAGGGGACTCTTCTGCTACCGAGTCATGCCTTTTGGTTTGAAGAACGCCGGGGCAACCTTTTCAGAGGATGGTGACCAAAATGTTTGCTCCTTTGCTTGGCCGGACAATGGAGGCTTACATCGATGATATGGTGGTAAAAAGCCTACATGAGGCAAACAATTTGTCCGACTTAGCCGAGATGTTTGCCATTCTAAAGAAGCACAAGCTGCGCTTGAATGCGTCAAAGTGTGCCTTTGGCGTCGGATCCGGAAAATTTTTGGGGTTCCTAGTCACGAATTGAGGCATCGAAGCAGACCCTACTCAGATAAGAGCCGTGCAAGAGTTGAAGCGGCCCAGCTCGGCTAAAGACGTGCAGTATCTGGCCGGGATGGCCGCCGCGCTTAATCGGTTTATAAGCCGGTCATCAAATCGCTGCCGCCCTTTCTTTCAAGCATTGAAGTCAAAGTTCTCGTGGGACGAAGAGTGTGACCGAGCTTTGGCCGAGCTCAAGGAATATCTGTCTTCTCCGCCACTGTTGGTTACACCAAAGCCGGGTGAGGAACTCTTCCGTTACCTTGCCGTCTCCCAGCACGCAGTCAGTGCGGTGCTAGTCCGCGCTGAAGGAATCAAGCACCCTCCCAATTTTTTATGTCAGTAAAACCTTGCTGCCGGCCTGAGACGAGGTACTTGTCGCTGGAAAAGCTTGCGTTGGCATTGATGATGGCTTCAAGGAAGTTGGCACATTATTTTCACGCCCATACCATCATCGTACTGACCGAGTTTCCCCTTAAGGCCTTGTTTGAACGGGCGGACTTTTCAGGCCGAATTCTCAAGTAGGCGGTCGAATTGGGACAGTTTGATGTAAAGTTCCAGCCGCGCACAGCCATAAAGGCCCAAACTTTGGCCGATTTCGTTGCCGAATTCTCACCAGGAACTCATCCGGTATGCCCGGTCGATATTGCCGCGGCAGAAGAAGAAGGGACTGCAAGCCTGACCGAGATACCACAACTGGGAGGAGTTGCCGACGCGGAATTTGCGCGCCCCACCGAAGTACCCTCAACTTGTGCAATTCAACCAACCGGTGACGCGATGACGGAGTCGGGTATTGTTGTCCCACCTACTCTGTCCGGTACCCCGCCGTCGTCAGAGGGGGAAGTAATGGAACTAACTCAGCACAGAGCCTGCGGCCGGCATAATACCGTAACCTGGTGATTCGCCTACGGACTTAAGCATTGTAGACCGACTTGTTGAGTTCGGTGCCAAATCACCAAGGGGGCCTGGAGTGGAACCAGTCAACACAGAACTTGAAACCAGACAGCCAAGAAACCGTGATCCCATTGCCCTTCGCAATTCTCAGGACCCATCAGACTGTTGGAAGCTTTTTTGTTGATGGAGCGTCCAACTGTCACGGTGCCGGCCTAGGTATCGTTCTGATCTCCCCGGATGGCCTCACCATTGAACATTCTATCACGCTTGGCTTCCCAGCATCTAACAACGAGGCTGAGTACGAGGCCCTTCTGGCCGGGCTCAAGAGCGCTATTCAAATGAAGGCTGCCGAGCTACTGGTGTACAGTGATTCCCAGCTTGTGGTTAACCAAGTCTCTGGGATTTACGAAGCAAAGGATGACAGAATGGCGAAGTACCAAGCTCTGGCCAGGAAACACATCAAGCAGTTTCAGGCAATCAGAGGTCCAACAGATTGGCCGTGAAGAAAACAGCCGAGCTGATGAGCTGGCCAGCCTCGCTTCGATGGTAGATAGTACGTCTCCAAACCCCCTGTTAATTGACTTTCCTTCCACGGCCAAGCATTGAAGACGCCGGGCAGACGGATGTACTCTGCGCCGCGCTAGGTCCTTCTTGGATGGACCCCTTAATCTTGTTCCTCAGAGACTGGACTCTACCAACTGACAAGAAGGAAGCACACAAAGTCCGGGTGAAGTCAGAGCGGTTTTGGCTCTCTCCATCTGGTGCGTTGTATAAAAAGTCCTTCACTGGTCCTTATCTAAAGTGCGTGCACCCGAGTAGTGTAGAGGCCTTCTTGTACGAAATTCACAAAGGCATTTGTGGCAGCCATATAGGGGGCAGGTCCTTGGCCTACCAGGCTATTTCGCAGGGATACTGGTGGCCGTGCATGCAGGCCGACGCACAAAAGTACGTCCGCAAGTGCGAAAAGTGCCAGAAATTCGCCATCAGATCCATCAGCCTGCTAGGGAACTTCTTTCCCTCACCAGTCCTTGGCCCTTCGCCATGTGGGGGCTAGACATAGTGGGGCCACTGCCAACAGCACCGGGCAACCAGAAATTCTTCATTGCGGCCACAGATTACTTCACGAAATGGGTTGAAGCTGAGCCTTTGGCAACAATCAAAGAGAAAGACGTGAAGCGGTTTGTCTGGCAGAACGTGGTCACGCGGTTTGGCGTCCCCAAGATCTTGATCTCTGACAACGGCACCCAGTTTGACGGTCGCCTATTCAGAGGATTTGTGAAGATTTGAAGATTGAATTCTACAACTCCACTCCGGCTTACCCGCAGTCCAATGGTCAAGCCGAGGCATCGAACAAGACTATACTGGATGGGTTGAAGAAACGGCTGGAGAAGGCAAAGGGAAAATGGGCTGAGGAATTACCCAGCGTCCTTTGGGCATACCGAATAACCCCGTGGCGATCTACCGGGGAAAACACCATTTGCTTTGGCTTATGGCATGGAGGCGGTCATACCTTTGGAAGTTGGCATGCCCACCCTAAGAAGCGAGAGTTTTGAGCCCGAACTGAATGCCGAGGCTATTGCCTTGGAGCTGGACCTAGTGGAAGAGCGTCGGGAGAAGGCCCTCATCCATGTGGCTGCCTACCAACAAGAGCTCTCAAGAAGTACAACAAGACGGTGCACCCCAGACCGTTCAAAGTTGGTGATTGGTTTTTGAGGAAAGTTATGGGCAACACCCTGGTGCCAGGTGAAGGCAAAGTAGGGGCAAATTGGGAAGGACCCTACAAGATCACCGGTCTGGCGGGCAAGGGGGCTTACCACTTGGAGGATCTAGAGGGAAGAGCAATACCCCGGCCATGGAATGCGGCCAACCTCAAACTGTATTATTTCTAAGCTTTTGCTCATCAGCCTGGTGTAAAGATGAGATGGTTGCTTCGAAGGCATTCCTACTATTGGCCAACTATCCTTAAAGACTGTATAGAATATGCAAAAGGTTGCCAGGCATGTCAAAAGCATGGCACAGTAAGGCATGTGCCGATAACTGACTTACATGCAGTAGTGAAGCCTTGGCCATTCAGAGGATGGGCCACTAGGATGAAACAATGATGCTTCAAAGAAGGTGGGTGTATTTTTCCCATCATATCCATGGCCCATCCTCTGAATGGCCAAGGCTTCACTACTGCATGTAAGTCAGTTATCGGCACATGCCTTACTGTGCCATGCTTTTGACATGCCTGGCAACCCTTTGCATATTCTATACAGTCTTTAAGGATAGTTGGCCAATAGTAGGAATGCCTTCGAAGCAACCATCTCATCTTTACACCAGGCTGATGAGCACCACAGATGCCTTCATGAACCTCAGCCATAGCTGTTAATGCCTCTTTTGGGCCTAAACAGTCCAGTAATAAACCATCTCCCCCCCTTTTGTAGAGAGCATTGCCATGTATCATATATTGCATAGACTGCAATTTGATTTTCCTGCCGGCCTTCGAAGATGGACCAGCTAAGTATTGCATTATTGGATGTCTCCAATCTTGTTCTTGTAAGTCATTATGATGGACTTCCAAGACCACATTCCTTTTATTCAAAGGTGGTATCAATTTTTGATATGTTGTTTGGCTTATGTCCCTTTGGGAATTCTCCCTTCTCTTGAAGTTCGAAGCTTTCTGAGCCACATCATTAGCTCTATTATTCAAGAATCTTGGAACATGAGTTACATTTGCTATTTGAAATTGAGAAAGCAAATATAATGCAACAACATAGTATGGCAAAATACTTATGCTTTGACACTTGAAAATCCCTTTCACTTGGTTAACCACCAATTGAGAGTCTCCAAATATGTCAACTGCATGTACTTGTAATCCAATAAGGATTTCTAGTCCCACTATTAAGGCTTCATATTCAGCCTAGTTATTAGAACAGCTAGCTTCATCCACTCTGAGCCCATGTGTGGTCTCTACCCCTTGCAGAGATTTAATCACAATACCAATTCCAATCCAGCCATTGGCTTTCGATCCATCGAACCACATCTGCCATGGCTCAACACTAGCCATGCCAAGTTCCATTATCTCTTGGCTCTCTGTTTGAGAGGGATGATCTGCCAGAAAATTGGCCAGAACTTGCCCTTTTACTGCCTTTTAAGGGACATATTCTAAATGAAATTCTGATAAGGCTAGTATCCACTTGCCAATTCTCCCCCTCAACATAGGTCTAGATAACATGTACTTAACCAAATCTGTGGTTGCAATTACCAAGACAGTTGTAGGTAAAAGATAATATCTTAATTTCATTGCAGCAAAATACAAAGCAAGACACAACTTTTCTACAGCTGAATATTTACATTCACAAGAATTTAAAAACCTACTAAGGTAATAAACAGCTTGTTCCTTGCCTTCTTCATTGTCTTGGGCCAAGAAAGCTCCCAATGAATCTTCTGCTGCAGCTATGTACAACTTCAAGGGTTTATTATCCTTTGGTGGCATCAGCACTGGAGGGTTGGCCAAGTAGGCTTTGATACCTTCGAAAGCAATTTGATGCTTTGCTGTCCACACAAATTCCTCTTCATCCTTCAGCCTTAACAAGGAAGAAAATACTTTAGTTTTCCCTGCAGTGTTAGAAATAAACCTTCGAAGAAAGTTAACATGTCCAAGGAACCTTTGTAATTCTTTCTTACTTGATGGAGGCCTAGCTTCAATGATGGCTTTGGCTTTATTCTGATCAATCTGTATCCCTTTCTTGTGCACTACATAACCCAATAAGTTTCCAGATGATACGCCAAAAGCACACTTAAGAGGATTAAGCTTCAATTTGAACCTTCTCATTCTTTCAAAGGCTGCTTCTAAGTGAAACAAATGCTCCTCCATGGATTGGGATTTGACTACATTGTCATCAATATAACATTCCAAATATCCTCCAATGAGGTCATGAAAGATAGTGTTCATAGCTCTCTGATATGTGGCTCCAGTATTCTTCAGGCCGAATGGCATTTTAACCCATTCGAAGGTGCCAATATTTCCAGGACATCTGAATACTGTCTTGTGGATGTCCTCCTCTGCAATGTAGATTTGATTATAACCAGAGTGTCCATCCATCATTGATAAAACTTGATGCCCTGCTGAACTGTCTACTAGCAGATCCACTATAGGCATAGGGTACTCATCTTTCGGAGTTGCTAGATTTAAGTTTCTGAAGTCAATGCATACCCTCATTTTACCATTCTTCTTGATTACAGGCACAATATTAGATAGCCATTCAACATACCTGGCTGTCCTAATAAAGCCTGCCTTGAGTAGTCTAAGAATGTCTTCCTTGACTTTCTGAATTACTTCTGGACTCATTCTTCTTGGTTTCTGCTTGTATGGCTTGAAATTAAGCTTCATAGGGAGCCTATGTTCGACTAATGACCTATCCAATCCTGGTAGTTCATTATATGACCATGCAAAGCAATCTTTATATTTCTTCAAAACAACCAATAACTGGTCTCTGTCCAGATTATTCAAGCAAGCACTTATATAGGTGGGCTGTTGCATAGAACCTTCCCCGAAATTTACTTCTTCTAAGGGGTCCTGTGTCCGAGAACTTATTGAAGCTTCTTGCTTGGTTTCTTCTACCTTCGAAGCAATCTTCTCACCTTGTTCTGTTCCCAGGTTCTTTAGTTCAACATCTTTGCCCTCTTCCTCATAGACAAAGTCTGTCCATAAGGCATCCTCTTCTTGTATTTCCTGGACTTTTGTTTCAATGTCCAATGCACAGTATTTGCCAAGGGTCAAAATTCTGACCCGCTGCTGTTCCTGTTCACAGCCAATTATCATGGCTTCTCTCTCTTGCTCCTGTACTTTCTGGACTATGGCTTTTACATCCAATGTTGAGAATTTAATTAGAGCCAAAGACTTGGCTTCTTGTCCTTCATCTCTTTGCCTACAACCAGGCATCATTGTCATCCTTAATGACAATCTCTTCATCAGCACTTTCTTGGACTAAGTGCTTCAGGTGTGTCACTTCCTCATCGGCCGTCACTTCGGCTGAGCCATCAGCTTTCCTCAGTATACTGAGTGGTGTTACACCCTCAATATACAACTTGGCCTCTGCAAAGTCTGCACAGGCTATGAAGGGTTGAGGATCTGCATCAATTTCCTCCGTCTCTCCATTGCCTTAAGGCCATCATAATCTTCTGATGCAAAGAGGAAGGCACACATTTGTTAGTGTGGATCCAATCTCTCCCAAGTAAAGCATTGTATTTAGCATTACTGTCGATTACGAAGAATGCTGTCATGCAGTCCCTGGTTCCCACACTCAAGTTAATGGGTAGAATCCCCTGAGCCATCTGTTTGTCTCCAACAAAGCCAGCGATGGTTGTGCTGGTTGGAATCAACCTGGGATTCTTTTTTCCTAGCTTCTTCGAAGAAGATTTCGGTAGTAAGTTCACTACTGCCCCATTGTCTATCAGGACACGGTTCAGTTGTATCCCATCGAAGAACGCTTTGATGTACAACGGCTTGACATGTTGTGTCATAGAATTCGAAGGATACTCAAAAGGATATGAGAGGTTAATGCTCACCTCTTCTTCAGTCTCGTATTCAGTCTCCATTGGGGTAGCCATCCTAGGATCATCTTGTACCATACTTACTTGCGAGTCTTCACTAGAAACAGGAATAGGATCCATGTCTTGGTCATCTTGGTCCTCATTTCCAGCCTGGAACTCATGGGGCAGTATGTGTACCATATTGACTGATACTGGAGGAAATGAGCCAAATTGGATGGCTGGCTATACCTGCTCCCTCTCTTGGCCACCTTCAGTTACTTCAGTAGCATCCTCCATGCTGCACTCTGGTACTTCGTTGTTAACAGATTCCTTCGAAGGATCTTTCTCGACTGGTTTTTCAACCAAAAATGTTTGCTCAGCCATGAAGGCTTCGAACATTTCTTCCTCCATCATTTCTTTCTTCTGGCTTATGCCAATCTCTCCTTCTGTCCCGCTATCACTCTCCATCAGAGATTTCTCCAATCCTGCTAAGCTACACTTCTCTCTGGCTTTTAGTTCAGAATGTACCTTGGCCAATTGTTCTCTGCTGCAACCCACTTTGCTTTGTAAAGTTGGCTTTGGAGTATGGTCGGACTTTGGAGTTTTCTTTCCTTCTGTCTAGACCAATGAAGAGCTCTCTCCATTTTCTTTTATATCGTTCTGGTACTGAGTGTACCTGCGCTGAATTTTTCTCCTTTGTGATCTTGAAATAACTGGGACCATATCTGGTTCCTTTGTCTTTGGGTGTTTAAGCAATACCCAATTGTTCGGAGCCACCAAAGGAGGCTTGACCATCCTGCCTTGGATTCCAACATCTCTCCGGGCAGGCAGTTCCCTGGATTTGTTTTGCATTACAAACCAGTCTAGGACTCCAGGTACCCACGAACTTGTTGACTCAGATGTTGAACTGCTTTTTTCAACCTTCAAAGCCATCTTCGAAGCTGGCTGTGAAGGTAAGTGTTTGGCTCTAACCTCATGTTTTGAACCTAATTCAGACCATCGATGAAGGTAGCCACTTTCTGTCCTGCGTGAGGCTGGTCTAGGAGGCCAATCCTTGGCCTTGATCCCATGAAATGAGCCTCTCTCCAGTCTTCTTTCAGAATGACTGCTCTCCATTCTGTAATAGTTAGGTGGCCTAGATTCATGTAAGGGCCTCTTGCTTTTAGCATGCATTCTGTCCATTGCAGGCTCAACCACTGGTGGTCGCTGCCTATCACTAGCCGAATACGGCCTTTTGTTGTAAGCGTTGGTTGATTTAGGACGTCTTTGAACATCCCTGTAGTATTGCTTCCCATCAATTGGAAGCCCTTTCAACCATTTATAACTCAGTCTGCACCTGGGACACATCCTCTGCATTACAGCTACTTCCAAGGAATCATCATCCAGTACTTCTTCATCAGAGTGTTCCTTCGGGTGTGAGAAACCTTGTCCAATAGCTGGTGGGTTTTTAGTGTCCTTCTTGGTAGTTGTCTGGTTGGCAATATGCATTTGCACATTGACCTCTTCCAACTCCTGCAGAGATAGATTCTGGAAGTTTGGTACAACCACATTAGCTGTACTTTCTCCAACTTCTGGAAACGGATTACTGTCGATCCCCATGGCCTTTTCTGTTTTGGCTGGGAACTTCAAACTTCCTTTCCGAATTTGTTCTTGGATCCTGTCTCGAAAAATAATGCAGTTTTTAGTCGAGTGAGACCAAGAATTATGCCATTTACAATATACTTTTCCCTTAAGTTCATCTGGAGATGGCAGTTTTACTCTTTTAGGCAACTTAAGGAAGTTGGCCGCGAGCAAATGATCAAAAATGTCATCTGCTTTTGTTAAATCGAAAGAGTACTTTCTGTGAAAGTCTTTCTTTTTAAACTGCTGGTCAATTGTTGTATCCTTCTGAACTAATGCCTCACAGATCACAGGTTCTTTGCCCACAATCTCTGCTGCATCAATCTCATAATTATGATCTCTATAATATGTCTTGTATGATGCATTATTTCGATCTTGTTCCTCCTCTAGTAATGCTTCATATCGAGACACCTTATAGGTTAGTTCGACCAAATCTCTGAATTCAGTTGAATCAAACTTCTTTCGAAGCCTGAACTCTAAACCGTTTTGAGCCAATCTTACGAATTCTGGCTCTGGTAGGATGACTCTACATTTATTTCGAGCCCTTTTAAACCTAGCAATAAACTGAGTAGCCTTCTCTTCAGGCCTTTGACTCAATCTGGCCAAGTCTGCCATGGAAACCTCTGGCTCCGACTGGAAGAATTGGGCATGAAATGCCTCTTCCATTTGTTGCCAATTTTGAATGGAGCCAGGTGTAAGGTTGATGTACCATACAAACGCTCCCCCAGTTAGAGAATTTGGGAATAATCTTAGTTTCATATAGTCATGATTAGTAAATTCACCGCATTGAGCAGCAAACCTAGCAATATGCTCTATTGTTGATTGATTCCCAGTCCCATAGAAAAGGGTAAAATCTGGTATCCTGAACCCCCTTGGGTATTTGTGTACCCTATCTACCCATTCTGGGTATGGCTTTCTATATACAGGAGTCTGGACCCCCCGAGCCATTGGTCCACACATCTCCCTAACAATATCAACAATTTGGTCCTTAGGGACCATATTTTGTGCCTGCTGAACCACTACTGGAGGAACAAACATAGGGTTTGGTGGACAAACTTGTGCTTGTGGTCCTCTTGGTCCGTAAGGTGGTACATTTGGGACTGGTTGTCCCTGTGGTGCAGGTTACTGTTGGGGGTATGGGTAACCCCTTTGGGCCTGACCCGCGAAGGGACCAGCGAAGGGTACTGGAACTGGTGTCGTGTCTCTGCCACTTGCAGGAAAACCCTCCAACCCCCCGGGTATAAATTCAAATAACGGATTAGTGTACCCCCTTGTACCAGGTATGGCTTCGAACATGGGATTTGTAACCATTCTTATGCCGGTTTCTTGTACTTGACCACATCCACCAACTTGTGTGGCTTCATTGTTGAGTACTGAGGCATTTTGGCCTGCTACAGGCCTCGAAATGGGTTCATACCAAGACTGAGGCGATGGTCTTTCATGATTCTGATTACTAGTTTGACCATTAGAGTGCCCATTAACTTGCATAGGCTGTTTATCTCTAGCCAATCTTTGTTGAGGGACATTTAAAACTTCCTCTGTGCGTCTTGTGTTAGTTGGTTGGTGGTTATTCATTCGATCCAAAAAGGATGTTGCCCACCTTTCCATTGTGTTCATTAATTGTTGTCTCATGGCATCTACTAGGCCATCCCATGGATTTGTTGGCTGAGTAGATGGCACAGTGGATGGTCCAATTCCTTGGTTTCGTCCAACATTATAAACATATGGTTCTTGTCCCGAAGTACTGGTCTGTTCGACCATAGATTCGGATAACATGGGAGTTTCCATAAGATGTGTTACCACATTATCCTCTGGATTAGGTACTTCTACCTCTCCTTCTACGCCTTCTTCCAGACGTTCATTTTCTCCTTGTCATCTTCGTCTAGCCATTTTAATTAGTCCCACCGGGCGTGCCAAAAATATATGTTGGCTTTTTGGCTTTTGAAGGGTATTTTTGTAAATGCGAGCGTGCCAGCAAGGATCAATCAGTCCTTACAGAAATTATAATTGCCAACCAATTATCAGACGATTGTGTTTTAGTTCTTTCAGTCTCAATGAAGAGGACTTTTACTGGTGGCTTGACTTAGGAGAAATTAAGCGAAATAACAGTTAAACAAAGAGCAATTGAAGTATTTCATTAAAATGAAAAACTTACAATGGTCCGAACTCAGCCTCGTAGAGGTTTACAGCGACAATCTACTTGAATCTACTTGAAACTACTCCTATAAATGAAGTGCAGAGCAGGTATTTAAAGTGCAGGAATGTAAAGATTGGAAATGTAAAAAAACTAGAAAGGAAAATGTATAAAGTAAGACTGGTTTGTATGATCTGAGTCTGGGGGCTTTTTTTGGGGACCTCCTTGCTATTTATACTCCTCAAGGATGACCATCGAACTGCACTTTAAACCGTCGAACTGCTCCTCCATGATCGCTGATCATGCTGCCTTAGAAGTAGTTCCACTACGCCATCACTTGCAGTTGGGCTTCCCTCCTGTATTCGAATTTGAATATGAGTAACCGTTGAAGCCACGTCACCTTGTATCTCTTTACTGATCCAGTGCTACTCAGATCACGTGAGAACCAAATTTCACTGCCACGTGTACGATCAGGATCGAAGACTCGAGTAGTCTCCCTATATTGCCCTTACTTTGCTACGTGTCGAACTGTAATTGGCTTTTACAAAATATGTAGCCAACAAAATGAAAGCCTAGGAACATCTACTATCTTCAAACGGGCCAACCGAGCCAATCCATTGACAGATACCTCCGGAGTTCTAAAGATTACTCAAAAGGGGAACCTGATGATCAATGATAGCAAAGGGATATCCATCATCACTGTCAACTCTGAACAATATACTACAAAGAGTAGTAGTGTAAACAATACCAGTGCAACACTTTGATTCTGGGAATTTCATTTTGAGATCAGGAGATTGTATTGTGCGGCAAAGTTTTGATTATCCCTCTGATGTATGGCTTCGAGGCATGAAATTGGGTTTGTTTAACTTGAAGGAGGGAAAGCCACAATATCGATTTCTCACTTCATGGTCAAAACCAGAGGTTCCAAATCCAGGAGCTTTCACTCTTGGTATTGATCCAAACAATACAAAACAACTTATAGCTTGGAGAAGAAGAGTTGTTTATTGGAAAAGTGGGATCTGGAGTGAATCTGATTTTAGCTTGTCTCGAGGATCATACCTCCCAATGAATTTGAGTTACTTCTCTAATGAGAATGAGAGTTATTTCACTTGGGACAAAAATTTTGTACCTTCATGGTTTTGGTTGGATTCTTTCGGAGTACTTCGTTTCTCTGTTTTTTCTAGCTGTATAGTAGTAAACTATGATCCTAACCCAGAAGATACTATATCAATGGGGCGTGTAAGTCCTAAAAAATTCCAATTGTAAAGGTGGAGATGTGTTCGTAAAGACAAGGAAATCACTTCCTTTATATTTGATCTTAGATAATTCGAGCCTGGCTCTCAGTGACTGCAAGGAGACATGTATGACAAATTGTTCTTGTGAGGCCTATTCTTCTTTAACGCCATCTGATGGGTCAGGGTGTGCATTTTATCAAGGTCTAGAACATCTGTGGGATAATGGAGATGTCTTGTACATTCGGAGCAACACTCTTCCACAAGAAGGTGAGTCTTCAACTAATTCATCACTTTACCACTTTGAGATAGAGCAATGCTACGTATCCAAATTATTATTCATAAAAAATATTGTGTGGTCTGGTCTCATTCTAGATTAGAGTCTCATGATAGAAGAGTTGAGTATAGTCTATGCATTATTATTTATTTATTTTTGTGTAAAATTATGTTTACAAAGTCTAGGTTGGTCGCTTTGCGTTAAGATCCTCTAGAGTCTTACCCTGGAGTGATCTCCTACAGTGAAGGAGAGGAATTCGACACGTGTCCCACTCAGCTTTTAAGGGCTGAGAAGTAAATTGAATAAAAACAAACAAAAAAAAAATCTTGACAGCAACATCTCTATCTTTTTCACTTAGTTCTTGGGGAGAATTAGAGAGAGAGAGAGAGAGAGAGAGAGAGAGAAGGGACCAGAGCTTTGATTTTGGGTGTTTCGATTTCTTTTAAATCGATTCAATTTCTTGATTTAGCTTCTATACAAACAAACCATCCATATGCTTGAAAGAGGTAGATTTGTTCAGTCAGGCCTTGATGATGATGATGATGAAAACAATAGCCCCTCTCCATTCTCTTCCTCTTATCTTTCATCTCTCTTTTTTATTCTCTCTCTACCAAAAAACAGAGGATGCCCCAAATTGGCATCAACACCAACCGCAACTGTTAGACAATCACCATTTTATTCTTTCCCACCCAAAAAATATCAGTTCCCCCAAACCCCATTTCATCCATAACTGCCACCTCCTTGTATCACATTAACATCCGCCATCAACTCACCAAAACCTCTACCATGGATGCTCAGGATTCTTGCATCTTTGATATATTTATCTATAATCTGTGCAAAAATACATAAATGTTAAGAATTGAATGCAAATCACGAAACGAAATGTAACGATCTCATCATCATCATCATCATCATCATCAAGGTGTTTGAAATACATTTCTATTGCTAAGCCACCAATATTGCTTCTTTTCTCCGGTCGCCAAAGATGGAGATGTTGCTGCCAAGCTCTGGTCCCTTCTCTCTCTCTAATTCTCCCCAGGAACTGAGTGAAAAGTGAAACCCAGAATTTTGATTTTTTTTTTTCAATTTACTCACCAAAACGACGTCGTTTTTATGAGTTTAAATCTCAACCCTTCGTTTTGTGAGTGGGACACATGTCGGACTCCTTTGCTTCACTGTAGGAGATCACTCTAGAGGATCACTCTAGAGGATCCTAACGCGGTGGGCTTACTGTCAAGATTAGAAGATGGATTCTCTCTAATTTGGCATCCAACTAGAGAGGTCTTATTGGGCTTTGCGAGCCCATTTCGAGGCTTAGTTTGGTAATCCAAATCGCTCATCTATTTCAATTCGAAAGTGCTGCTTTTAGATTAGATTAGATTAGATTAGATAATCAACTTTGCCTTTTGATATAATCCATGCATAAATCAATTTTTTATGTGATCTCTTCTTATTATTAGGCATAAAAAGTAAGAATGTTCACGTTAATGAATTTATGTGAAATTCATTATTTTTTATCTATTTATAAAATAATTTGATAACAAATACATTTATGTACAACATTTTTCATTTCGGAGTACTTACATGTAGGTCCTAATAAGTAGATTTATTGTCTAATAGGTCATATGAGAAAAATTTGTCATGAAAAAACGTCACTAATTGTAAAAATCTTGACAAAAAAAATCACTAATTGTCAATTTTTAGCGACATATATAAAAAAATTGTCACAAAAATTATTTTTAATGACAATTTTACCAAGACTTATTTTCAATAGGACTTAATGAAAATTAAGTCTAACTATTAGGACCTATTGATAATTTATCCATTTTGTAATATATATGATCCATCCACTTTCTAGAATCCCCTGCTCAACACGCCATACATTCATAGATTTTATATCATATCATGCCGTAAGAAAGAGTTTGTTCAATAGGAAGTTTTTGTATGGGAGCAGGTTTCTTTTTGGTAAAGGTACATTCGTATCATGTGTGTCACTACTCTAGTAATAAACATCTAAGTCCCATAATAGATTTATTATCATCATCGTTGTCAATATTATTTTTATTTTTTATAGGATAATTACTTAGTCGGTCCTATTGATCGGACTTATTACTCATAAAAGTCTTGAGTAAAAAATTCATAAACATATAAGTTCATATATAAGAAATTTATCAGGGTAACTTATTCACTTTTATTTTTGTTTATATATGTAGTTGTTAGGAATGGCAACGGGGCGGGGCGGGGCCGGGGATCACCCTCTCCGTCCCCGATCCCCGATGGTGGCAATTCCCCCCGTCCCCGGTCCCGACCCCGACGGGGAGCCCATCACTGCCCCCGTCCCCGTCCCCTAACGGGGATCGGGTTTCCCCGACCCCGATCATTCCCCGACCAAAAGAAAAAAAAAAAAAAAAATTTCAAACTACAACAACAACAACAATGAAACAGATCTACCAGATTTTCTTCACGAATTCATCAACAACAACATGAACAACAACAACATGAACAACAGATCTGAGATCAAATGTAAAAAATAAAAAAAAATCTAACAGATCAGTGTCTCAAATGTAAAAAATAAAAAATCAACCGGTGAGGAGGAGGCGACGGAGCGGCGACGGGGGAGGCCATCATCAGTCGTGTGTCTCAGATCTGTGTCGCGTGTCTCAGATCTGTGTCTCAGATCAGTGTCTCAGAGGCGGCGACGCGACGACGGTGAGGAGGAGGAGGCGACGCGACGACGGTGAGGAGGAGGAGGCGACGGAGCGGCGAACTGTCGCAGATGGAGACGATGCCGACTGCGGGGACCGGGAACGGGGGAGGCCATCAGTGAGAGAGAGAGAGAGAGAGAGAGAGCAAGAGAGAGTGAGAGGGAGGCCAGATCTGTCTAATAGATATATAAAAGCATGATATTTATATTTTATATATATAATTTATAAACCCACAACACACACAACACGTGAATATTTATATATATATATATAAAAACAGGTTCGGGGGTAAACAAGTTCGGGGGTCGGGGCCGGGGCCGGGCCGGGGCTGTGAAAGTTATCCCCGTCCCCGGCCCGGAATTGATCGGGGACTCAATTTTAAATACCATCCCCGTCCCCGCGGGGGTATTTTTCGGGGAAAAACCGTTCAATTCGGGGACGGGGGGTCGGGTCCCCGTCGGGCCGGTTTTCAATTGCCATCCCTAGTAGTTGTGAGCATTATTTGTTAGATTATTAAATCTATCAATGTAGGTGAGAAAGAAATTTATCATTTTGATAGTTGTTCATGTATTAACATGATTTATTGGTAAATAAGTCTAATTCATAGAATTGACTCATAACTACTCCAAATTAATTGAATTGGAGAGGTGTTGTTAGGTGCATTAGCCCACACCAGAGCCCTCCTTGGTGATTCAAATAATTATTTTGTAAGATCATCAATAAGACAATTCATGCAAAAAATTAAGTTGATCAGGTATCGATAGTCACATAATCAAATCAAATTTATCATAAAATTGAGCTGCAAATATATTTTTGAAAATAAACAATTTATGTTTTTTAGGACAAATGTAATTCGATCATTTACGTATTGATGTTCAATCAACCTAATTTTTGCATGAATATTTTTCTTAGCAAGCCCTACAGAATGAACAATTTGGATAAGGAAAATGTTATAGGTCCCAAATTTTCTACCAAATAAATGACCAAATATCTCACATGAATGTGGCGTCCGCAATGATCCACCAAGCCCAACAATATTTCTCTAGTTGGACAATTGAAGAGGAGCTCAACCCTTTTAATAATTGCCCTTTTAATAATTGCTATTGCTATCATTAGGATTATGAGTCAGGCGAGTTGGTTTAGTCTGAAAACTTGCCCAACTCAACCTGAATAATGTTGAGAGCTGCCTAGGCTCGACTTCACAAGCCGAGATGTTTAGCTCAAGCTAAGACCAAACTTAGTAAATTTAGCTCGGGTTGGCCACAAAAGATAGATCTCAATAGAATCGGCCCGTAAATTCTCTTTTAATTTTATAGATCCCTTTTGGGCTATAACTAATATTTTAGGACTGACTATTTTATGTTGGGCTAATTGTACCAATGAAGTTCTTTTGAGAATAATTTTTTTTAAAAACAAAATGTGCCATAACTTGTGACATTAATCCAATAACCAAAGAATACTCTTATGCCACAATCTTTTTTTATTTTATTTTTAAATTATTGTAATAAATTATAAATCACTTCTTACATAAAATGTTTATTTAAAAACAAAAATTTAAAACTTGATTATAAGGAGAGGGCTCGGGTTGCCCCAAGCTTTTGCCCAAGCCCAACATAAATTTTAATTCAAATTTAAAATTTTAGCCTAGTCCAAACTTGTGTTTCAATATATATTTGCCAAACTTAAAATTTAATGGGCTAGGCTAAGGATGCTGGATAGACCTATCCCCCCCTAGTAATTTTATTATTCTAAAGAATTACAAGTCTATTCCCAGCTTGGAAACACCACTCATCCAAATTCCTAACAGCTTGTGGTGGTTAAGGGCTTGTAGTTCAATGGCATCACCCAACATTCTCAGATGAGAGGTTGGGGGTTCAAACCTCACTAGAAGTAACATTGGGCAAGAGAATTTCATAAGTTCCTATCTGATCCACTCGCCACCTGGCCCTGTTGCTTAGTGGCTCCCCTTCCCCCACACCCAAATTGCAGCCCTAGTGTGTGTGTGTGTATATATATTTTCAAAAGGAAAAGAGCTAGTGGTGCGATGGTTTCTCCAATGCTCACTAGTAGAACAAACGATACAGTTCATGAGCTGAAATCTTCATATAGCTCAAGTGGTAGTTAATTAAGCTATCTAAAAACTTGTGATTAACTTTAAAATTTTCCCCTTCTTCTCCTACAGAATATTCATATAATGAAACAGTGAGTGCAACATTGAATAATATACCCCCAGATTACACCAGGAAGAGAAACATACAACTGTGGTTAACCATTGTTGGTCCAGTAGCTTCTCTATTAATTCTTACTTCAGTCTTATTACTGTCCTATCTACGATGGAGAAATCACTGCTTTAAAGGTATGTATTGTATCTTTCTCCTATACTTTGAGACTGGCCAAGAATTTGAATTCCAAGCCAATCTCAAACTTCTTGTTACAAAACTAAACATAATTTTAATTCAATACTAAACAGGAGGAAGCAAGAAAGATGGGATCGTCCAAGGCATGCAGTTGTTAATGGATGAGTTGAATAATTGTACGACAACTATTGATGAATTAAGCAATGCAGGAAAGCTGAAGTTAAGGGGAAAAAAGGATCGTGAATTACCTTTTGTCAGTTTTTCTACCGTAGAAATTGCTACAGAGTACTTCTCTGAGAGAAATAAAATAGGTCAGGGTGGTTATGGACCCGTTTATAAGGTAAAAATATTTCTTTCTGTCCTACCTAAAAAAATGAGGTAAAAATATAATTTTTTCACTAGGGATGAAAATATTACTTTTCGCCTTTTTATCATGCTCTTACGTGGTACGAAGAATCAGGATTAATACCATTAGTACTATTTTGCCATTCAAGAACTATTTTACATGTGTATATATATATTTTTTTTTTCTCCAATCAAAATATCAAAGATATTTATTATCACAGATCTTTCTTATATTAACTATGTAAATCTTTTAATTATTACTATGTATTTCTGAATACATAATTCTCTTATTTTTAACTACTTTGATGAGTTTTGTAAGATGATTAACAAGTCTAGACTTTCAGGGAGTGTTGGTTAATGGGCAAGAAATCGCAATAAAAAGACTTTCTAGCTGCTCGAGACAAGGATTAGAGGAGTTCAAGAATGAAGTCATATTGATCTCAAGGCTACAACATCGCAATCTTGTCAGACTTTTGGGTTGTTGCATGCAAAAAGATGAGAGAATATTAATATACGAGTATTTGCCAAACAAAAGCTTGGATTTCTTTTTATTCAGTTTGTTTCTTCGCTAACTTTAGATCGATTGAGCTTCTTATTTCGTTCTTGGTCTCTAGTGTGCCAATGTTTATTTATTTACTCTATACAATTTTGTGGCAGATGTAACAAAACAGCATTTACTAGATTGGAAAATGCGTGTCAGCATCATCGGAAGAATTGCTCAGGGGCTATTGTACCTACACAAGTACTCTAGATTAAGAATCATTCATAGGGATTTGAAAACAAGCAACATTTTATTGGACACTGACATGAACCCAAAAATATCAGACTTTGGCACTGCTAGAATTTTTGGTGACAATGAAAATCAAGCAAATACAAACAAAATTGTTGGGACACAGTAAGTGAGATAGCTCTTTCGAATATGTAGATATAAAATTTCTTTATAAATATCTCAAATGCATTGGATTTTTAGAACAATATAAATCAATTGAATGATGGAAACAGTGGTTACATGTCTCCTGAGTATGCTATGGATGGTCTCTTTTCTGTGAAGTCTGATGTTTTCAGTTTTGGAGTTATGATGCTAGAGATCATAAGTGGGAAGAGGAACACAGGTTTCTATCGTCCTGATCGTGCTTTGAATTTGCTAGGATATGTGAGTAATTGCAATTCAGTCCAATTTTGTAAAATTTGCCTGTCTGTTTTCCTAGACTGACTTTGTATGATATTTTTATGAACCTTTTTAGGCATGGAACTTGTGGAAAGAAGCAAAGGGTTTGGAGTTAGTGGATCAAGCACTAGCTGACACATGTTCCATAACTGAGGCTATGCGATACATTCAAGTTGGTCTTTTGTGCGTTCAAGAAATTGCAGCTGATAGACCAAACATGTTGGATGTTGTGTCTATGCTTACCAATGAAACAATGGTTTTACCTACTCCTAAGCAACCCGCTTTCTCCAAAATCATGGGTGTGACAAATGAAAGTACCCCTAAAAATCCAGAACATTGCTCTATAAATGATGTCACAATTTCCGAAATAGAGGCTCGATGACATTTATGCTTGTATATTGAATATTGCTTATCAAAGAAATTTATGGTTGTGAACATTGTTGTACCGGACAAAGGAATAACACTTTGCTCACACCCTAGAGGAGCAGAATATTAAAAAATATGGAGAACAAGGGTCTTATGTTGAAGATAGAAATGATTGAACAGAACATTTCATCTTTGAAAGATGTTGTTTATGAGATTGAAATGTTGATTATGAGATTGAAATGATATAATGACAATGTTGATTATGGGATTGAAATGAATGTTGTAATTTGTATTTTCCAATGACAATGTTGAGATGGTGATTCTAGGAGAATGTATAGTTCGGTTTACTATATTATTGTTATTCTTATTCAAGAGATTTTTGCCAATTCAAAACTCAAATGATTCTTTGACATGACATTTTCACCTTTTCTTATATTTCTTGTAAGTCAAGACATTGTCGAAAGTTTCTAATACCGGTAAAGATCACTCATCCACAACCTATATACAATAATGAAGTTAACCACATGCTTGTGGGCTATCAAATAAACCATTTAAGCCTTTAACTTTTTTTCTTTTTTTTTTTTGTGAAGACAAGGATGCACATAGTCAAAGTAAAGCAACCATGTGTTATTATCAAAACCATCAAATTTCCATGAAAGAAGGAAAAATTCTCCCCTGCAAAGACAATGTCATCAATAGCAGCAACTGCCTTACAATCTGCTTATGATGGGAATTTCTTGCCAATCTAATTTATGCCAATGCATAACACTCTGTCAATTAAAACGGTTATTCCAAAGCACTAATACTGTAGGGGGATTCCACTTTTCTTGAGTTTTAGCGATTCCAAGTCGGTGTGTGACTCTTATGCTGTGTTTGGTTAGGAGATTTGACAAGTGAAATGGAAAGGGAAAAGGAAATAGAAAGAAAAGGATAAAAAATTGATAGGATTCAAATTTCAAGTTATGTTTGGTTGAGTTGGGAAATGGAGAAACAAAAATTCTTAAATGAACCCAAAAGACAGAAAAGTAGGATTGTATTTCCCTCACTTTCTTTTTTTCTATGTTTTTCATTATAACCAAATAAAAAGTGGGATTGCATTTCCTTTTCCCTTTCCATTTTTCTAATCAAATCCTCCAACCAAATACAGTATTTTTCTTATCAAATCCTCCAACCAAACACACCTTTAGATTTTTATTTTTTGCTTTTGAGGACTTTTGTATTATTTTATTCCCTTTTCCATCTTAATAAAATGGAAAAATTATTTATAAGTCCTATTAAGGAGACTTATGCTATATATGGTCCTATTAAAAAACTTATGTTCCTATAAGTCCTGTAGGAAGTTCGTTGACACATTTACCCTCAATATTAGTTGTTAATATCATAAATAATAGTAAAACCATATATAGAAAATTGAATGTTACCATAGATCATATCTATATAAACGTAATGTAACGTGACACCTACATATATGTAACGTGACACCTATACGTAACGTGACACTTACATAAACGTAACGTGATACCTATGATCTATGGTAACATGCAATTTCCTACGTAATGTGACACCTATGATCTATAGGAAATTGAATGTTGTTATAGATCATATATATATGAAACGTAACGTGACACCAACATAAACCAGCAATATTTTCACATTCAATTTAAAAAAATAAAAACTCATTAAGTTTGCGAAACGTAATGTGACACGTTACGTTTATGTAGGTGTCACGTTAAGTTTATGTAGGTGTCACATTACGTTACGTTTATATAGGTGTCACGTTACGTTACGTTTATGTAGATGTCACGTTACATTATGTTTATGTAAGTATCACGTCACATTACATTTATGTAGGATCTTGTGGAATACATTCCTATCTAAATAGGACTTGAGACTCTATAAGAAATTACATAGGACTTAACCTACCACAAGTGTCTGAAAAAGAACTTATAAATAAGTCTCCCTAATAAAATAGGTCCTTTATTGCTGATATTTAAAATAAAATAAAAAAAAACAAAGAAAAAAAAAAAGAAAAAGCGCACTAATACTAGAATGAACATTCTCGTAGAATGAAAGTCATAAATATATATATATATATGAGAATGAACATTCTAAAGCGACGACCATTTCAATGCACCAAACACCATTTAACAGGTCTCAACCAAAAGGACTAAAAAACAATCATTTGAACACCTAATGGGTATTCGCCATCTGCTAAGGGCAACAGTGCGTGAGAAAAAATATTTCTAACATTGACGCATTTCATCGAACACGTAATGGGTATTAATAAACATGGAAGTTTCAAACAAAAAGAGACGGAAGCAATTATTTATCTAAAATTAACAAGGTTGGATTGTACCTGGGAGTTGTGATTCAGTAGCCACTGAGCGACGTTGATATACGAGGTAGGCAAAGACTGTTCCGAAAGAGTGTGTGCTCGTCAGCGACAGGCGTGCGTGAGTGAGTGGGTTACGAGAGAGGCCGCCCACACGGACTGGGTTCAACCCTCATACGATCTCATATTGCGACAATGCTCATCACTAATGTTGTCAAGCTAACAATAAATTTAAATCATTTTCTCGTTTTGGCTTTTCAAGTTTTATTTCTTTTAAGGGATTTTTATTGGTAAGTTCAATTTAGAAGTGTTTTAACTCAAGAAGTCTATGAAGGAATTTTTTAACTCATTTAGTCCCATGTATGTATAGTTTTATTCCATAAAGTCCATTTTCTTGATTTACACTATTTTCTTGGACACTTATGCCCTTATATTCAATTTTGATACCATTATAAATATTTTTTGAACGATTAGCAATTTAATGATGTGAACATTCATATTTTAAAATTTACATTGGTAGGAATGTAAAATTGGCCCGTGGGCGGCCTGAAACCCGCCCGTGAACCGGGGCGGGCCCGACCCGTTGATAATATGAATATTCACATTGACATGTTAACATTCACATTAATAGGAGTGTAAAATTGGCCCGCGTCCCGTAGCGGCGCGAAACCCGCTCGCGGCCCATGGGCGGCCCGGAGCGGGCCCAGTCTGGCCCATTAACAATATGAATATTCACATTGACATGTTAACATTCACATTGATAAGAGTATAAAATTGGCCCGCAGCCCATTGGCGACCAAAAGCCCGTCCGCGGCTCGGCTCGGCTCGGCCCGGCCCGTTAACAATGTGAATATTCACATTGACATGTTAACATTCACATTGATAGGAGTGTAAAATTAGCCCGCGCCTCGTGACTGCCCGAAACCCGCCCACGGCCCGTGGATGGCCCAGGGCGGGCCCGGTCCGACCTGTTGACAATGTAAATATTCACATTGACATGTTAACATTCATATTGATAAGAGTATAAAATTGACCAGCAGCCCAGGGCGGCCTCGACCTGGCCGGGCCCGGCCCGTTGACAATGTGAATATTTACATTGATATGTTAACATTCAAATTAATAGGAGTGTTAAATTGGTCCCCATCCCGTGGCAGCGCGAAACCCGCCCGCAGCCCATGGGCGGCCCGGGGCGGGCCCGGTCTGGCCCGTTGACAATGTGAATATTCACATTGACATATTAACATTCACATTGATAAGAGTATAAAATTGGTCTGCGGCCCATGGGCGGCCAAAAGCCCGCCCGCGGCCCAGGGCGGGCCCGGTCTGGCCCGGCCCGTTAACAATGTGAATATTCACATTGACATGTTAACATTTACATTGATAAAAGTGTAAAATTGGTCCGCGCCCCGTAGCTGCCCGAAACTCGCCCAGGCCCGGGGCGTGCCCGGCCCGACTTGTTGACAATATGAATATTCACATTGACATGTTAACATTCACATTGATAAGAGTGTAATATTGGCATGTGACCCGTGGGCAGCCCGAAGCCCGACCTCGGGCTGGGGCGGGCTCGACCCGTTGGCAATGTGAATATTCACATTGACATGTTAACATTCACATTGATAGGAGTGTAAAATTGGCCCACAGCCCGTAGGTGGCCCGAAGCCAGACCGCAGCCCGAGGCGGGCTTGGCCCGATCCGTGACAATGTGCATATTCACATTGACATGTTAACATTAACATTGATAAGAGTGTAAAATTTGTCCGCTACCCGAAGCTCGCCCGCGGCCCGGGGTAGGCCCGGACTCAAACCCGGGCCGCCCATGGGATGCAAGTCAATTTTACACTCTTATCAATGTGAATGTTAACATGTCAATGTGAATATTCACATTATCAACAGGCCGGGCCGGGCCCGCCTTAGGCCGCCCACAGGCCGTGGGCGGGTTTCGGGCAGCCACAAGGCACGAGTTAATGTTACACTCTAATCAATGTGAATGTTAACATGTCAATGTGAATATTCACGTTTTCAACGGGCCGGGCTTCGGGCTGCCCACAGGTCACGGGCCAATTTTACATTGTTATCAATGTTAATATTAATATATCAATGTGAATATTCACATTGTCAACAGGCCGGGCCCACCCTGGGCAGCGGGCCGTCCACGGGCCACGGGCCAATTTTACATTCCTATCAATGTGAATGTTAATATGTCAATGTGAATATTCACATTGTCAACGGGTCAAACCGGGCTCGCCCCGGGCCACCCACGGGCTTCGGGTCGCCCATGGGACGCGAGTCAATTTTACACTCTTATCAATGTGAATGTTAACATGTCAATGTGAATATTCACATTGTCAACATGCCAGGCCGGGCCCGCCCCGGGCCGCCCACGGGCCGTGGGCTGATTTCGGGCAGCCACGGGGTACGGGCTAATTTTGTACTCTTATCAATGTGAATGTTAACATGTCAATGTGAATATTCACATTATCAACAGGTCGGGCCGGGCCCGCCCAGGGCAGCCCACGAGTCGCGGGCGGGTTTCGGGCTGGCCACAGCCGCGGGCTAATTTTACACTCCTATCAATGTGAATATTAACATGTCAATGTGAATATTCACATTGTCAACAGGCCCGGCCCCGGCCCGGGCTTCGGGCTGTCCATGGGTCATAGGCTAATTTTACACTCTTATCAATGTTAATGTTAATATGTCAATGTGAATATTCACATTATGAACGGGCCTGCCCTGGCCCGCCTTGGGCGGCGGGCTGGCTTCGGGCCGCCCACGGGCCGTGAGCTAATTTTACACTCCTATCAACGTGAATGTTAACTTGTCAATGTGAATATTCACATTATCAACGGGCCGGGCCGAGCCTATTTTTTTTGGCCTGTGGGCCGGCCTGGCCCGACTTGAATTTTTCCGGGCACCCACGAGGATCGACATAGGCCAGGCCCCTACACATTGACGATATGAACATTCACATTGACGGTGTGAACATTCACATTAGGGGTATTTTGGTAATTATGTCACCCATAGGACTTATTGAAATATAAGAAAATAATGTGAACTAAATGGAACATAAGTAGATGAAAAGGGTATTTTGGTCTTCTTATCTCAAATTGGACCTAATGGAATAGTAAAAAAGAATATGGGTTGGATGGAATAAAACTCTTAGAAAATGGATTTATCAAAAAAGCTCCCTTTTTTTAATTAATTAATTAATTTATTATTATTATTATTATGAGAGATTGATCAATAAGTCATATTTTGAACTTGTAATTCATGTAGTCCCATATTTTTTCTTGTGATTCATTTAGTTATTTTTTATGTATAATGGCTCATTTACCCACCACATTGAAGTGTTACATTTGAAAAAAAATATATTAAGGATTTTTTTAGTGTCATATCATACCCGCTATGTTAGAGTGTCACATTTAGAAAAAGTACACTAAATTTTTTGCAGTGTCATATCATATATGCCACGTTAGAGTGTCATATGTCACGTTTGGGAAAAGTATATTAATAAATTTGTAGTTTTTTGGGAGTGTCACATCATACCCGTCACGTTGTCACATTTAGAAAAAATACACTAATAAGTTTTAGTTTTTTGTAGTGTCATATCGTACCCGTCACGTTGTCACATTTGGAAAAAAGTACACTGATAAGTTTTTAGTCTTTTTGGAGTGCCACATCATATTCGTCATGTTGTCACATTTGAAAAAAGTACACTAAGAGATTATTTGGGATAACTTATAAAAGTTAAAAAGTCAAAAAGTTACTTAAAAAGCTAAAAAATCTATACTATTTGGGAAAAGTTTAGAGGGCAAAATTATTATTTTGCCTTTTGAATTCAACTACCCAAAAGTCAAAAAGTCAACAAAGATAGAATGGTCATTTTGATTTTACTATAATAGTTTATTATACATCTTTTCGTAAAAAGTCAAATCCCAAACATATATTTTTTTTCTCTACTTTTTTTAGCTAAAAAGTCAAAAAGTACAATTATATAGCACATCCCAAACAACCACTAAGGAGTTTTTAATTTTTTTAGAGTATTACATCATACCTGCCACGTTGTTACATTTGGAAAAAAGTATGCTAATGAGTTTTTAATGTTGTCACATTTGGAAAAAAATATACTAAGAAGTTTTTATTTTTATTTTTTATTATTATTATTTTTTTGAATAAAAGATTAGAGTGACACATCACACCCGTCACATTGTCACATTTGATAAAAGTACATTAAGGAATTTTTAGTTTTTTTAGAGTATCACATCATACCCGTCACGTTAGAGTGTCAAATTAATACATGCCACATTAATAAAAGGATATAGTCGTCCACCAAAATACTACCAAAATAAAAAATATGATTACACGGGAAAAAAACTCTTCACTAATAAGACTTAATAGAACAATAGAAAAAACTTAAGATTAATTGGAATGCTTGTTTATGAGATGAGACTTATTGATAAATATCCCTTTTTCATTTGAATCTTTAATATTTAAAGTTTTTTTTTTCAATTTACTTTAAAATTAAATTATATTTAAAATTACACAAAAAATATATTAACAGTCACGTAATATAAAAATACTTTATTCTATATGACTCATACCCCTTACACAAATCCAAACCCCAATATTTTATTAGCAACCATTGTTTTGCAATCTTTTAGGACCATTTCAGGGCTCATTTAGATAATCTAAACCGTTTATTTTTTGAAAAGGCTCATTTAGATAATTTGAACCGTTCACTTTTAAATTATATCAAGTAGAACATACTTGCAAAAAATCAAGTTGATCGAATATCAATAGTTCTTTCATCAAATTACATTTGTATTTTAAAAAATGAATGATAAGTATAACTTGAAATATAAAACTAAATACAAATGCGATTTGATATGATTATCAATATCCAATTAACTTAATTTTTTATGAATATATTATACTCGATACACTATAAAAATTAAACAATTCGAATTATCGAAATAGACTCTAAAAAGGCCAAATAAATTGCACAACACCACCCAAACGCTAAACATCCCTACTACATTAAATTCTTTTGCAACTCACCTCCCTTCCACCGATAGTGGCAATAAAGCTACCTAAGAACAAGAAAAATTCCAAAGATTAGATATTAATCATAAGAAATAATTTGTCTCTAGTTGAAATTTTAATTGGAATAGATAGTTAAGATCTCTAACTACTAAGAGTCATTAAATGGAAGACTTTGATCGGTAAGAGTTATTAAACGAAAAACTCTTATTAGTCAGAGTCTTTGAAAAAATCCGACTCTTGCCGGTAAGAGTCTTCTGTGTAATGACCCTTACCGGTTAGAAACCTCAACTGTCTGATACAATTCAACTTTCAACTAAAGACAAGTCAAATCCTTAATCATAAGTGATTTCTAGTGCGATTTCTGGAGAGATCCAAAACCACTCCATTTCACTTACTTTCATCGTATTGTGTCTCTCTCCGAGAAGGGACAGTTGCAAAGGTATGATCTATCTACGGATTGTGCTTTAAACCTGTCATGCCCCGAACCCGCCCCTATGGATTAAGGACATAACCGGCCAGTAATCAAGGGATTACTTACGGCCTCAAACCAAACCAAACATAACTCATCAGAGTAAATGAGTCAAACAGAAGCAAGCTTACAAATTGTCCATAGAGCAATGCTTACATGGCACATCATAACAATCTATATACATACATGTTAATAACTCACGTCAAAATATGTAATAACACAAAGTTCTGTACATACAGGATCATTAAGTCTAAGTCGGTCAAACCCAAAGTTTATATACAAAAGTAATCCAATGTTTTCGCTAATATAACAAAACCATATCGAAAGAGCAAAAGAGGCGAAGACAAGTCTTGTGCGTGAGACGTTTGGGCTGACTCTTCAAAACCTTGACTGTTTCACACAAACTTCACTGAGGCTGGGTTTGGACCTCTCTTGGCTCACCTACAGACACATGAATGAGGGTGAGTGAAAGCCCAATGAATAATATTAAATAAAGAAGATACACAACGGTATTTAGAACAATATACATCAGACGGCCTTGGGCCCAATTCATATTTCTATCTAGTATATATGTGTATATATATATTTGTATAGGTCAAGTGACTGCGGTTCCAAACACATCAAACGGCCTCGGGCCCATTCATTCATATCAAACGGCCTTTGGGCCATTCATTTATGTCAGACGGCCTTCAGCCCATCCATTCTTTCATTCGTGTCAGACGGTCTTCGGCCCATTCATTCTTTCATTTATGTTAGACGGCCTTTGGCCCAACCATTTTTTCATTCATGTCAGACAGCCTTTGGCCCAACCATTCTTTCATTCATGTCAGACGCCCTTTGGCCCAACCATTCTTTCATTCATATTAGACGGCCTTTGGCCCAACCATTGGCATATCAAACATTTGTCCACAATTCAAATTAACAATTTATAAGACTCATAGGGAATTAAGCAATTGGACAAATAACATACTTCAAAATATCTTTATTACGATATTACTCACAGTGTTCTGTCGGTGGATTCACCATTGAGTTCGACCCTACACATTACATAACACATATGGGTCACAAACGATTCAATCCGTTCTTAATTCATACATTCCTCTTAGGCTTCTTTCTTAACCTTTTAATTATTCTTGATGCTCAATGCATACCTAAGAGTGCTCAGAAATGAAAGAGAATGGAAAATGAAACACAGAACACCTTTACAAAATTTCTGAAAAGGGTCCCCGCTCGAGCGTGGGTTTCGCCGCTCGAGTGGACCCTCATGGTCTGCAAAAGTACTGGTTACCTCATTTTTATGCTCGAGCGTAAATTTGTACGCTCGAGCTGAAGGTCACACTACATGGCTCCCCGCTCGAGCATGAATCTTCCTGCTTGAGCGGACATCCATGTCTGAAAAAAAATACTAGGAGCTCGCATTTCACTCTCAAGCGGCGGTTCCCCCGCTCGAGCGGACATCATGAATTCTGAGTTTTCCAGAACTGTTCTTGAGGCTCAAATTCGACCTCCAAAGGTCCAAAACTCATAATTTTGGTTCAAAACATGCAAATACATTATACCACATGAGAATATAAGTATACATGGTTGAATTATTCAAAATCACAATCTAATTCTCAAATAAATCTTCATTTCTTTTGTATGATCAAACCCATGCATTCAAACTTTATCCAAAATTCATTCCTCTACCAATTCAACATGCATGTTAGTCTTAGACCCCAATTCCATTTCAAATGGCACCAATGGTGCTCACAACCATGAAACTCAACAAAACTATGCTTGCATGTATGTTTCAATGTTCAATTTTTCATAATCAACATATTACATGCTAGTTTATGCAAATTCATGGCAATTTTATGCATGCATGAACATATCAACTTCAATTTAAGCTCTAGATGATCATTTAACTTGAATTCACAAAATTACAACCTCAAACTTATGAAATCATAACCAATTACTTACCTAGAAGCTAAAATCTTCCAAATTGTGGTTAATTCTTGAGTTACACTCCGAGATCTTCAAGCTTCTTGAGCAAATCTTCAATTTGAGCTCCTTCTCTCTCTCTAAGCCGGCCTCACTCTCTCACTAAAGTATAAAATCTGATTTTGAGCTCAAAACTTAAGGGGTGTGGGTGTATAATGGCCCTTATATAGCCCCTCTTAATCAAATTCCATTAACACTAATTAATTGAGCACTATTTCATCAATTTAATCTATTTAGTTTGATCCGAATCAATTTTCAATTAAATTTTACCGTAGACTCTAAAAATTACGCTAATTACAATGGCGTAGTCAATTTCGGTTTCCGTGGCCGATAAGGCTTTCAATTTAAATTCTAAAGCAAATAATCAAACAAATTTTCCTACGGTGAACAGATAGAAATTCAAAACCACATATATTCATATAAATGGCACTCAAAATCATATCAAACACATATTCATATTCATAATAAAGATCAATTAGCATAATACAGAGCAGGGTTATCATAGAGCTGTCTCCAACTTCTTTTTCTGGCATTGATTTATGTTATGTTTGGTTAGGAGATTTTGAAAATGAAAAGAGAAAAGGTATGTGAAATTAGGTGAAATGTAAATATATTTTAGGGCAAATTACACAAATAGTCCCCATAGTTTGGGATTTGTGTCACTTTGGTCCCTAACTTTTCAATTGTGACACATTTGACCCTGGATTTTGAATCTTGTTCCAAATAAGGACAATTGAAGATATCATTAGATTTTTCAAGGGTAAAATTGTCAATTTGATAAAATATAAACTAATTTGACAAAAATAAATATCAAACAAATATTTTTGAATTTTTAAAAATTATTTCTACCCACTAAAAATAAAATTATGTAAAATTGATAAATCTTTTCAACATTTATTTATTTTTTTACCAAATTAGTTTTTATTATGTGTTGGGATGATGATCATGTAAAAATTAATTTTAAAAAATTAATCATGTAATTTTTATTAATTTTATCATTGGTGGATAAAAATAATTTTTAAAAAATTAAAAAAAAAAAATTGACATTTATTTTTGTCAAATTAGTTTATATTTTATTAAATTGACGATTTTACCCCTGAAAAATCTAATGATATTTCAATTGTCCTTATTTGAAACAAGATTCAAAATTCAGGGTCAAAGGTGTCACAATTGAAAAGTCAAGGACCAAAGTGACATCAACCCCAAACTATAGGGACTATTAGTGTAATTAACCCTATATTTTATTTACATTTCACTTATTTTTTTCCTTTTTCTTTCCAAATCTTTTCACAAATCTCCCAACCAAATTCAAACTTAGTCTTCCCTCCAATTTTCTCAGTAGATCTTACTGCCCATCCATTTTCTCCAGATCTAGTCCTAGAAACTGCTTTAGATTTATTCAACTATACGTTAGCTTGCAATCTTTTGGGAGTTCGTAGTTTGTATATAGGGCTCTGTCTGTCTTTTTTTTTTAATTTTAATTTAATTTTATTTTTTGTAGTGTTTTAAAGTATTTTGTCCATATTTTTGTGGCTCGTGGTCTTGTTGTTTTACTGTTTGAGGTCACTTGTTGGTTAGGCTCCGTTTGTTTTGGGAGATAGAATGAAGGGGATTGTTAGTGAGATGATTGATAGTGAGGGGATTGATAGTGAGGGGATTAATAATGAGGAATTGTTAAATTATTTTTATATAAAATAATAAAACAAATAAAAAAATATAAAAAATTAAACATTATATTTAAAAAAAAATTCCCAATATATAAAAAATAAAAAAATTTCTAATCCCCTCACTATTTTCTAATACCATCTCTACCTCCTCCTTACCAATCCCCCTTACAAGGATATTAGTAATACCAAGAGACTAATAGTCCCAAAGCTATCTCTCCAAACAAATAAGGGCATTAGTAATATCTTGGTATTACTAGTCTCAATACTCTCCCTATAACCCAAAACAAACGGGGCTTTTGGGTCTACATTAGTGCTTTTGGGGAGGTTTGTTACTATATGTTGAAAATGACTTTTTGCTCAAGTACGTGCGGGCCATTAAGCGGCTCCCAAAGGGAGGAAAAAACGAAGAAAAAGTAAAGGTAAATCTACAGAATGAGACTTAAATCAAGACAATTCACAATGTTTGTTCCCAGATGATATAGTTTCGGTACCATCAGGGTCGTAGTCTCGTGGAGAAGGTAGTCTTCTCTATTGAGGTGCGTCATGTTCGACTCCTGAAGGGCCTAAAATACTAGCATTGTTCAACTGATTCTCTTTGAAAATCCTACATTGTATTCCGATTGATATTTGACTTCTTTTATAATACATGACTGAGCTCTATTGGGTACGTCAATAGTGAGTTCCTTCTTTTTAGATTGGATTAAATATGACCGTCAATCAATTATTTCGGGATCAAAGCGTGCAAATTCTGTGATATTCTCATGAAACATCCTTTTTTTCTTTACAAAAACACACACACACACATATATATATATATATAATTTCGTTTTCCTACCTAATTGAATTGCTCTTATCAATAATACGTTAAATGATGATTTTCACTTTAATTGGAAAAATGCAAGACTGTTAGAAATATGGATTTTGATGCTATGGATGAAAATCTTGATATGAATGGCAATTTGCTTGGTTATAGTTTTCTAAAAATACTTTTTAAAAAATTTTACTTTCTTGTTTTCTGTATTTTTTTTGTTTTTACTAAATTTTTTTAATATTTTAAATAATTTTTTTACTTTTTAGACATACCTTACATAAATATATCTAAAAAATAAAAAAATTGTGATTTTCTTTTTAAAATTCAATAAATACTAAAAATACAAAAAAAAAATACTAGAATTCAATATATTTTTTTTATATTTTTATGTATTTATTAAATTTTTAAAATATTTTTTCACATTTTTTTTACTTTTTAGATACATCTAAGTAAGGTGCATCTAAAAAAGTAAAAAAAAAATATTTAAAATTTTAAAAATATTCACTAAAAACAAAAAAAACATAAAAATTAAAAAATTTAATCCAAAAAACTCAAACTAAAGACACGAATTCTTTTTCTGAACTCCCTCATGTTCTCATTAGATTTTCTAATTAATTGTGGCATTGGAGTTAGATTCTAGTAAAGGGTCCATCGGGAAACAAGGGTCAGTTTGAAAGCAATGGTAGTAATGATAATGAGCTGAAAAAACAGTGAGACAAAGTGTATTTTTTCTCAAAATAATGGGATTTACCCTATTATTAACCCCACCCGCCAAAAACAAAAACAAAAACTGAACCAGTTACAGTAAGCAAAATGTAATGAAGAGAGAGACAAAGAAGCAGTGGACTCAATCTCCGAGTCGGCGTTCCGAAACTCGTACTTGGACTTCCGTCGAGTCCGAGTGAATACGCCGGCGTCCCATCCGCCATGAACAACCCGAAATTCCTCTCCGACGTTGGCCCTGGCTTCATGTTCTCATTGAACAGAGCAAACACATACACATTCATCTCCCAATTCGGCCTCAACGGCGTCCCCTTCTTCTTATCATCAATCATCTTCATCAGATTGCTATATACTTCTTCGCATTCTCTATATTCGCTCCTTCTTCCTCTTCGTCTCCCTTCGAAGGCCAACCGGTCTCCGAGATCTCCAACGAAACCGTCCCGTACCCTAACGAAGCCATAGCAAAGTACACAGCGTCTATCTGAGCAAACAACATGTTATCGTAGCGAAGATTCGAGATCGGATCTGCAATCCCTGAATTAGCCTCAAACAGAACGAAATCGATCGGGAATCTCTTCGGATTAGACTTGTACGCAGAATAAGGATACGCATTGATGAAGATCGACGATCCGGTTTTGACATGGAAATCCAATATCTGAGCCATGCGTCCGCTGAGATCTCGCCGGAAAGCTCCGGAAGACGGCGGATCTGACGTTTCGAGTATCGCGAGAGTGTGTGCCGTAGTGACACAGATTTGCTTGTCTAGATTTAGGTTCACCAGAGCTGTGTGGATGTTCTGCATCGCCGGAAGGAGATTGTCCATGAGAGAAGTGTCGTTGAATGTCAAAACTATGTTTCCGACTGTGATGTAGGTGATTTTAGTGGAAGGCAAGTATGATTGAATGTTGTTCTTCACCCAAGCTTGGGCCTGATCAGGATCACTCATCTTGGCTAAGTACTGGTTTCCTAGTCCTACGGTGATTTCGATCCCCGTGTTCGCGAATGCTTTGAGAATTCGTGGATTTTCGCTGTAGAGCTTGAGTTTAGTCGCACCGATGGATCGAACAAGTGGTATTACATTTTCAGGCGAGGGAAGGTTGTTCGCAACTTCACCGTAGTTGATGCCAATGGCGGCGGCAACCATTGCAGGAAACACAAAGCTTGAGATGAAGAGAAAAATGGAAGAACAACTGAATCTGTTGGAGTCCATGGATGAACCGGAACGGTTAGTTCTGAAGTGGAGGTTAAAGAAGATCCTTAGGAGGTATTTGGCATGTAGGTTTTTTTTTTTTATACTAAAATAATTAAAATACATACTCACATCACGAGCCCAATAGTACCGTTTAATCTACAAAGAAAATTGTAGAAAAAACTTTATCTATTTTTTAATCAAATAACACCGTTTAATCTACAAAGTGGACATAGCCCAATAGTATCATTTAATTTACAAAGTGAATCGTAGAAAAAATTTTATTTATTTTTTAATCGAATAACACCGTTTAATCTACAAAGTGAACAGTAAAAAAAGCCTTATCTATTTTTTAATCAAAGTATGACCATAAAGATCCATGAAAGATTGTTGAAGTAAGGAGAAACTTCTGAAGATGCCAAATTGCCAATGACTTTTCTTTAGAGAGCCCACCAAGAAAATGAGAAATTTTAATCAAATGAGTGAGTTTTTACACATTTATGATTAAAAAAAAAAGGGATACTTTCTAAATTTAATTCAAATAAAAAAATTGATTTCCTTCTAATCTAACAAAAAAATATCGATAAGGAAACATAAGATTTTTGAAAATCTAAAACCAAATCCACGTTTAACTAATAAGTTCTCTCCCAAATAGTCAACAAATTGAATAAGGCTAAAGGCCTACACTTTTAAACTTATAAATCTACTCATAATAATATGATATAAGGGTGTTAAACCTTATATCATTAGATGTGTAATAAATTAAAAATTGACATATATAATACTATATCATATCATTATAAGTATAATTGTAGAAGTTTTTTTTTTTTTTTTTTTTTAATCTTAAACATTTTCCAAACAAATTACATAAAAATCAAAACAATTCAGACCAACATTGAATGAAAACCTAACAAATACTGGTGTCGCTACCGCTGTGTTTGATTGGGAGATTTGAAAAGGAATTAGCCAGTGTTGCTAACGCAGTGTTTGATTGAGAGATTTAAAAAGGATTAGAAAGAGAAAGAAAAAAGATAAGTAAAATATACTTACATTTTATCTAATTTCATACAATTTTTTTTTTCAAATTCTTTTACAAATTTTTCAACCAAACCTAACGTAAAAATTTTAACGACAATAAGATAAAATAAATTCTCTTCATATTTATCCATATTAAAATAATGGGTAAATGATGGCTCCTCTTCTGAGTGGATTGTGCTTGACTTGAATGTGATGTGGTGGCTGCTTGTATTATTTTAATTGGGAATGAGCTGTTTTAAATGTGCTGATTTCTGCATTCTCTTCAATTTTTTTATCAATGCGCATTGACTTGGCTTCACTTTTGCAAATATTTTCAATTTGTTTAAAAATTGTTTCTACCTTCTACAAGATAAAACCATGTGCAATTTAATAAGTATTTTTCATTTAATATACCAAATTAATTTTATAGTTTTATCAACAAAAATAAAATAAAATAAAAAGCAAGTTAATTTGGACCACACAACCTATTCTGATCTCAGTACATTTTTGGAAATTTTGGGTTCTTTTTTTTTTTTTTTTTTTTTCCCTATCTTTATGCATTAATCCATGCGGCAGGAAGGGTGACCACAAATATTGCGTGATCATTAATTTTTATTTTTATTTTTATTTTTTTGCAACGGTATTTGTTCTACAATAATGTTTAGTAGTCCGAATTTTTATAGCCCGAATAGCTCGAATGCCTCAAAACAATGTCGTTTTAAAGGTAAAATAATATTGTTTTAGTACATTTCAAACTATTCAAACCACACAAATTTGAGCAACTAAACATTTTTCTTTATTCTAACACAAATACTCCCATTGCAAAAAACTTTGCTTTTAGTTTTGATGTTAAACTTGGCAAATTGACAAATTTGAGATCTATTTTGAAAAGTTGGTTAAAAGTCACTTCCCAACTTTTAATCTATTTTCCTCTCTCACAAAAAAATTTAAAAAAAATCAAAAAGTAACTTTTAATCATCTTTCCAAAACACTCCTGAGTGAATTTTGATAACTGATACTTGAAAGTTAATCCATAAAATAATAATTATTAATAACTGATGTTTCAATTTTAAAATTTTATTTATTAACATATTACAAAAATGAAATTTCATTTTATTTATTTATATAATACATAAATATTTATAGGGGGATTTATTAAGAATTTTTTTTAATTACTTATATTCTAATTAGTCCATAACATATTCTTATATTTCAATAAATCCTATTATTTTGATATTTGATTTACGAAATTTTAATTCTCATATTTGAAATATTTTATGAAAAATTTTACCCTTACAAATATTTTTTGAACGATTAACAATTTAGTGATGTGAGCATTCATATTTTATAATGTGAGCATTCGTATTGACGTGTGAACATCACATTGACCGTATGAATGTTTACATCACAACACATTCACATTGTCAATATTATTACATATATTTTAATAATTATATCACTCATATGATTTATTGCAACATAAAAAAATAATTTAGACTAAGTAAAATATAAGTAGATAAAAAATAATTTATGAGTAAATACCCTATATTTATATAACTCGAGTATTTACGTGAATAGAAATACAAATATATATATGGCAATGAAAGTGTTATAGCAATGAAAGTGTGGCTTCCAGTTAAAAAATATACTTATATTTGCGAATTACATCAGTAATTTCCATATTTTTGCCATTGTGTTATTTTAATTTTTATAATTTTTTAATTTGTTCAATTTTGATCATAAATTTATAATTTGTCATAATTTAATCCAATTGATTTCAACTGTTGGTATTTTTTGATGAAAAATGCACATATAAGCAGCATGTTTTATCTTTTATAAGCAAAATTATAAACTTATTTGTTCAACTCAGTGAGTTACCTCAACAAACTCAGTAATTATTTAAAAAAAAAAAATCATAATTGACATTATCAATTGGATTAAATTAGTACAAAATCTAAAATTTAGAGTCAAAATTAAACTCATTAAAATTATAAGGATTAAAATGATATAAGAAACAAAATATAAAGACTACTAACATAATTTATTTAAAATACATATTTATAAAAATACAAAGGAGATAATGTATATATATATCTATATTATTATATTTCTATGGCAAAGTTGCAACTATGATTTAAAAATTGTTTCTGAGTCGTCCTTTTATGTGATCGGCCTTTGTTGACTACATATTTAATGGAACCCAGTGAAACAATCCGTGTGGTAATAGTCCAATTGTTTTCACCATAGGATAAGAGATTGGGTTGACCACATATTTCATGGGACCCAGTGACCAACCTAGTCCAGCCACCTCAATCCGCGCGGTAATAGCCCAAATGTCTTTCTCCATTGTGATATAGGAAAATTTCATAGAGGGAAATTTCAGAAATGTTTTCTCCAGCGGAAATGGAAACCAAAGTCCTTCATTTCAGGTAAAAGATAAACTGCGAGTTTTATTTATATATTTGATTCTTTATTGGAATAATGTTATATTCATGTGAACCATTGATTTTTGAATTAGATTCACATGGATAGAGCATAGCACAAGAACAATGAAACGCTGTTCCGTTGTTTTACATTGGTTGGTGGTCTCTTGTTGGTTGTTCTTTCCTCTTGGTGTTTCAAGTTTAGCAGACACACTTGGAGTGGGCCAAGAAATGAAAGACTGGGAACATCTAGAGTCTTCAAATGTGCAATTTCAACTAGGGTTCTTCAGCAGTCCCAGTGGATCCACCAATCGGTACTTGGGAATTCTAGCCCAAGAATTTTATTACCCAAATGAAACCTATGAGGTGGTTTGGGTTGCCAATGCTGCCAATCCATTGACAGATAGCTCTGGAGTTCTGAAGATAACCCAAGAGGGAACCCTCATGATCAATGACAGTAGAGGGATCTCCATCACTCTCAACTCTGAAAAATATTTGGGAATGCCTAGTATAAATAATATGAGTGCAAGACTAGATGATTCAGGGAATTTTGTTTTGAGATCATCAGGAGGGAATATTTTATGGCAAAGTTTTGATCATCCATCTAATGTATGGCTACAAGGCATGAAATTGGGTTTGTTTGACCTAAAGAGTGGTAAGCCACAACATCGGTTTCTTACTTCATGGTCAAGCCTTGAGGATCCGGATACAGGGGATTTCACTCTAGGTGTTGATGAACATCAAAACAACACAAAACAACTTGTAGTTTGGAAAAGAGGAGTTGTTTATTGGAGTAGTGGCTTCTGGAATGGGTACAATTTTAACTTGCTTTCTGAACATGATTTGTCTTATGATCTCAGTAACTTCTCATTGAATTTCAGTTACTTCTCAAATGAGAATGAGAGTTATTTCACTTATAACAGCTTTTATCAATCCAATATTTGGTTTCGGTTAGATTCTTCTGGGGTACTTTATCTCTGTCACTATTCATCTTGTGACAAAGTAGTAGTAAATTGTAATCCTGACCAAGGAGATACTGTGTCTACTGGGTGTGTAATGCCTAAACCATCCAAATGTATAGATGGAGATGTCTTCAAGGACACTAGGCAATTAATGAAGCCATATTTGTACTTACCTAATTCAAGCATGGGTCTTAGTGACTGCAAGGAGATATGTAGAACGAATTGTTCTTGTGAGGCTTATGCTTCTCTTAATCCATCTGATGGGTCAGGTTGTATATTTTATCAAGGTCTTTATCAAGGTCCAAAATATACGTGGAGTAATGCAAGTGTCTTGTACGTTCGGAACAACACTCTTGCAGGAAGTGGTAAGTCTTGCACTAATTCATTGCTTTTACCACTTTTAGATTAATAATACGCAAATCAATTTTATGAAGAAATAATTAAGAATGTCGCTTTGATCTTTCTTATACTAAATTTTGTTCTTTAATTAGTTTTGGCATTGATAATACAACAGTGAATAACAAACCTCTGCATTATGCGAGGAGGAGGAAGTTATGGTTGACCATTGTTGCTTCAACTGCTTCTCTACTAATACTTGCTTCATCCTCCTTACTGTGCTATATAAAATGGAGATACCGCTGCTTTAAAGGTATGGTGTCTTTCTCCTATATCAAACTGACTAATTATGAAAATTCGAAGCCAATCTCAGAATAGAATTTACCTTCTTGACACCATATAGGAGGAAGCAACAAAGACGAGATTGTCCAAGGAATGCAACTGTTAATGGATGAATTGAATAATAGTGCAACAAGTATTGATGAATTAAGCAATGTAGGGAAGCTCAAATTAACAGGACAAAAGGATCGTGAGCTACCATTTGTCAGCTTTTCTACCATAGAAATTGCTACAGAGTACTTCTCTGAGAGAAATATGATTGGTCAGGGTGGCTATGGGCATGTTTATAAGGTAAGTATATATATATATTTATTTATTTTCCGCTAGGAATGAAATCTTACTTTTCTGCCTTTCTATCATGCTCTCTACAATTTGCTCTACAATTTGCTTTACTTAAATTATGCATTCGTTACAGAAAATGTAAGTGGTGTGAAGAATCAGGATTAATACCATTAATACTATTTTGCCATTTAAGAACCATCTTATATGTTGAGTATATACTTTTCAGTAGAAATCTTGTAGTAAGTTATTTTTTTATGACAAATCTTTCTTATAATAACTATCTAAATCATTGTATTATATTACTTCACATTTTTCATATATATATACATTCTTTGTGTTTTTGAACTACTATGCATCAATTTTGTGCAAAAGATTAACAAGTTTAGACTTTCAGGGTTTGTTGGTTAATGGGCAAGGAATTGCAGTAAAAAGACTTTCCGGTTGCTCGAGACAAGGATTAGAGGAGTTCAAGAATGAGGTTACATTGATCTCAAGACTACAACACCGCAATCTTGTTAGACTGTTGGGTTATTGCATGCAAAGAGATGAAAGGATATTAATATATGAGTACTTACCGAATAAAAGTTTGAATTTTTTTCTATTTGGTTTGTTACTTTCTCAAGTTCAGCTTATCAAATTTCGTTGTGGTTTCTTTCTTGGTCTTCAGTGTTCCTATGCATATTTATTTACTCCATGCAAAATTTGTGGCAGATGTAACAAAACAACATTTATTAGACTGGAAAGTGCGTGTCAGCATCATTGGAGGAATCGCTCAGGGGCTATTGTACCTCCATAACTATTCTAGAGTACGAATTATTCATAGAGATTTGAAAACTAGCAACATTTTATTAGACAAAGACATGAACCCAAAAATATCTGATTTTGGCACTGCTAGAATTTTTGGTGACAATGAAAATCAAGCAAAAACAAAAAGAATTGTTGGGACACTGTAAGTAAGATAGCTCTTTTGAACATATACATATAAAATTGCTTTATACATCTCACATGTAATAGATCTCTAGAATAATATAATCTATTGAATGATGGAAACAGTGGTTACATGTCCCCTGAGTATGCTATGGATGGTCTCTTTTCCGTGAAATCTGATGTCTTCAGCTTTGGAGTCATGATGCTAGAGATTATAAGTGGAAAGAGGAACACGGGTTTCTATCTGCCTGATGGTGCTTTAAACTTGTTAGGATATGTAAGTAATACGGTCCAATTTTGTATATTCTTTTTGTTTAATTTTATGTACTAACCTAGGATGATATTTTATGAACTTTTTAGGCATGGAACCTGTGGAAAGAAGCAAAGGGTTTGGAGCTAGTAGGTCAAGGATTAGTTGAAACATGTTCCATAAGAGAGGCTATGCGCTACATTCAAGTTGGTCTCTTATGCGTTCAAGAAATTGCAGCTGACAGACCAAACATGTTAGATGTTGTGTCTATGCTTACCAGTGAAACAATGGTTTTACCTTTTCCTAACAAACCTGCCTTCTCTAAAATCATGGGTATAACAGACACAAGTATGATTAGAATTCTTGAACATTGCTCCATAAATGATGTCACAAATTCAGAAGTAGAGGTTAGATGATATTTATTTTTGTGGTTTTGGGTCACTTGGTCGATCCTCACTTGGTGTCTCCTTGTGAGACTTGTTTGTTGGTGTCTTTTGGTTGAAATTTTAACTTTATTGAGACTTATCTAGATAGGATTTTGAGTTTAGTGAGAGAACTTGTATTTGGGATTGGTGAACTTGGTGAGCATTTTGTTTTATCACCATTGTAACTCTTCTGAACAACAGTTCTCTCTCGATAGTGGATCATTCTTTTTGTTTGTTGACATGGGCTAATATTGAACTACATAATCATTGTCTCTCTTTTGGATTTGTATAAATTGTATGATTCTTCTGCTCCATATTCAAAGCCGTCAATTATCTTGATATGATTGAATTTTTTTGGAGCCCTCGATATAACTATATCCACTATCCATGTAATATATATTTTAACTTTGTTATATTATTGTATTCTTTCCTAGTTTATTGTGTACACAATTTTGCATTTATGTTTACATCTTTTAGGCATAGTTTTTATTTTTTTTATTTTTTTAAATTTCTTCAATAAAAAAAAGGGTAAATTACATTTTGCACCCTTGAAATTTAATAAATCCTAATTTGGTCATTTTTTCAATTGTAAGCCCTCTCGTCTTCAAACTTTCATTCCTTAATCTACTGATTTGTTCCTTCATATACCTCCCCACGAATAGATAAATACAAATGAAAAACTGAATCATGTCAACAAAATGGAAGTGCCATGCAGCTTACGGCTCAGATGTCCAATATATTGGTGATAGAATCGAGAACAGATTACCTATCAGCAGTTACTACAAATATTATCTGAAATAGTCAAGGGTGCTTGACAATATCTTTGTGATCATTTTGATGGAGGGGATGAAGAAAGTGGAGAATACAAACTTGCATTTCCCAGTCAAAAGATGGATTCCTTTGTTGTCTCACATTTGTCATTGAAACAAATACAAAAAGAATCATATTAAAAATGCTCATAACCCAACCCCTTCCTTTGTAGAGCTGTGTATTGTAAGTGATCTAAAGTTGCCCGGAGTGAGCCCCTAATAGAGATCAATTCCATATACTTTCAAATTGCAATGTGAACCTCAATAAGCTAGTTTTTACCTGAGATAAGGGAAAATGCCTAGTGACACTCAATGTTGGGAAAAAAGTTCACATGGTCAGATTCACAGGAGGCAGGGAGATGGAGTCTATCTTGATAGATTTTTGCTCCATCCAGAGTGGTTGGGAAGATTTAAATTCAAACAGTGGGGATTGAGAAGGACATTGTCAGATCATTGCATCATTTTATTGAAGGAAGATAAGAGGGACTGGGGTCCAAGAACTTTTAGGTTCTTAAATGCCTAGGCCTCGCATCCTGATTTTCTTTAGTAGGTAGAAAAATCACAGTCTGAGAATGCAGTTGTAGGTTGGGCTGGATTTAAGTTGTTGAATAAGGTTAACATAAAATTGAAGGATTGGAAACAAGAATGTATTTGGTGATGTAAAGGAAAAATTAAGAATTGTTGAAGATCAGATTCATCTTCTTGATCTGGACACTGAGCTATGGAGATTGTGCCAGTTGATTGAAAGGCTGTGGTTTCAAAAGTCTCGTCTTAACTGGAATTTCAAGGGTGATTCAAACACTAGGTTTTTTCATAAGGTTGCAAGTTGTAGATAAAGAAGAAGAAACTTGTTGAACTCAATTTCTGTTAATTGCTTGACAGTTGAAGAACCTGATATGATCAAGAGTGAAGTAATGAAACACTTTCAGTCAGTTTTTTCTGAAAGTTGGGAATTTAGACCAACACTTGCAGGCCCTTTTGAAGTCTTTCTGAGTAGCTGGTTAGTGATTTCAGCGACCAAGAATTGCTTCAAGCTATTAGGAGCTGTGATGGGAATAAAGCACCCGGGCCAGATGGTTTTAATTTGTTTGAGTATTAGGAAGTGTTGCAAAATTATGAAAGGGGACATCATGCAATTTTTTAAAGGGTTTCACATGAATGGAAGGTTAGTAAAGGGGTTAAACTCTTTGTTTATTGTTCTTTTACCTAAAATGACAATCCAGTGGGTTTGGGGTTGGGGGTGTTTCGACCTATTAGTTTGATTGGATGCCGGTATAAGGTTTTGGCAAATCGTCTCAACCAAGTGATGCCAAGACTAATTGGTGATGTACAGTCCGCCTTTGTCGATGGGAGAATTATTCAAGATGGAGTACTAATCGCCAATGAGGTGGTGGATTTTGGAGAAAAAAATGGGAAAAAATAGAATTGTTTTGAAGTTGGACTTCAAGAAAGGCATATGATTCAGTCAAATGGAATTTTTTTATTTTCTTCATTGCATACCTTTGGGTTTGTGGGTTGAATGGATTAGAGAGTGTGTATCCATTGTTGCCGTTTCAGTGTTGGTAAATGTTTCCCCAACTAAGGAAATTAAGATGTATAAAGGGTTGAGACAGAGTAAGGATTGAATGTTCTATTTAATAGAGCTAAACGATTGGGCCTACATTCTATTATTGTTATTCTTCAAGAGATTTGATTTTTGCCAATTCAAAACTCAAATGATTCTTGCATATGACATTTTCACCTTTTCTTATATTTCTTGTAAACTTCTAGGCACTGTTCAAGTCAAGACTTTGTTGAAAGTTTATCATGCCTGTAAAGATCACTCATCCACTAACCTATATACAATAATCAAGTTAGCCATATGTGTGTGGGCTATCAAATAACCCATTTAAGCACTAACTTCATTTTTAATTTTTATTTTCAACAGGGATGCACATAGTCAAAGCAAAGCAATAATGTGTTATCATCAAAACCATCAAATTTGTGGACTTAACATGGTTTCATAAAAAAAAAAAAAAAATTTAAAATTTAAAAAAAAAAAAAAAAAAAAAAAAAAAAAGTCCAAGAAAATGGTGGGGAAAAAATTCTCTCCTGCCTTGACAATCAACTTATGATGGGAATTTCTTGCAAATCTCATTTATGCCAATGCATAACACTCTGTCATTTAAAAAGGTAATTCCAAAGCACTAATTCTATGTTTGGTTCACTCGAATGAAAGTCAAATAAATTTTTTTTGGTAAACCAAATATGAGAATGAACATAATGATGCAATCTATCATTTCATTTAAATTTCATTCCAACAAATCAAACACCACTTAACAAGCCTCAACCAAAAGGACTCAACAATAATCAATCGAACACCTAATGGGCATTAGCCATTTGGTGAAGGCAACAATGACATAGCAACGATATTTCTCACATTGACGCATTTCATCGAACATCTAATGGGTATTCACATTCTTCAACAAACATTTAATCTAAAAAAAACAAGGTTGGATTGTACCTGGGAATTCTTGTTCAGCATCTACGGTTGCAATTTGTGGAGTGATAGGTCGTGTTACCTCCAACAATTTCCATCTCGCTCAACCCAAGCTGTCAGTTCCTCCGCCACTATGAGTTTGGATGCCTAATCAGATGTTAACCCTGCTTGCTACAACTTATTTTCAGCTTATTTTAACTTTTAACTTAGGGTTGGTTTGGCATCTACTATATAATCCATCTTTTTATCTTTTTATCTTTTTTTCATCACATCACCTCTCTACTTTTCTGCACATCTTTTCGTAAAAAGATAAAAAGTGCACTTTTTTAGGACACCCCAAACCAACCCTTAATTTAAGTTATTTTTGATATGTTTGGTTCAGCTTAATAATACAGTTTATAACTTTTTGTAAGTCAGAAATTAACTTATTCTTTGAGTGGGGATGAGAAACTTAGGCCAAGTTTGACATAACCTGAATAATACAAAAAGTCAAAAAGTCACTATCCTATTTAAGTCACATCATCTTATTTAAATCACATCACCTCTCTAACACATCACATTAAACCCAACCCAAACCCGACCCATATAAGCCAATAAGTCAAAAAGTACACTTTTTTAGAACATCCTAAACCAACCCTTAATTTATAAGTCAGAAATCAGCTTATATTCACAGTTATAAGTTATAAGCTATTAAGGTATAAGTTATAATCACTTTCCTACAGTTCTACCAGACAGGGCTATTATATTACTCCAAAATGGACTAATTTATCCCATTATTTAACGGGTTTGGATTTGGGGTTTACTCTTTGTTTTTTCTTTTTTCTTTTTTTTCTTTTTTCCAATTTTTTTTGTTGGCTTATTTTTGTCTGAAATTTTTAAAAATTTTAAAATTTTCAATTCTACTTGATGAGACTAACATAAAAATTTTAAAATAAGAAAAAAAAAATTAGAAAAGGCAAAAATAAGTAAAGAATAGTAAATTATTTTGAATTTGTTTTTGCTTTTTCAATTTATTTTTTTTAACTTTTAGATTTATGTACACAAGATGGATAAGAAAAGTAAAAAAAAAAATGACATAACTTCGAAACAAAAGTCACTAAAAAATTAGCTGTTTTTCTTTGTTTCCAAGCAATCGAAAGTTGGCCATTCAACTTGAGAAAATCTTTGGAGTTGGTGACCCATTTTGAGGCTAACATCTAAGCCGTTCACAGATTCGTTAGGTAGAATGTTTATACAAAATATCAAGATACTTATATATTTGAATTCTTTTTTTAAAATAGACAACAATTATAATTTTAAGAATATCATCTTAATTTTTTTCATAAATATTTTACTAAATGAATTCTAGAAAATGAATGGTTCAGGTCACAAAGATAGGCTTCAAAATGACTTATTAAATCTAAATACTCTCTTAAATTGAGATAATCAAACTGAGATAATTCAAACTATTATATAAGATTTTGTTGGCTTTTTGGCTTTCGAAGGGTGTTTTTGTAAATGCGAGCGTGCCAGCAAAGATCAATCAGTCCTTACAGAAATGTTAATTGCCAACCAATTATCAGACGATTGTGTTTTAGTTCTTTCAGCCTCAATGAAGAGGACTTTTACTGGTGACTTGACTTAGGAGAAATTAAGCCAAATAACAGTTAAATGAAGAGCAATTGAAGTATTTCATTAGAATGAAAACTTACAATGATTCAAACTCATCCTCGTAGAGGTTTACAGCAACAATCTACTTGAAACTACTCCTATGAATGAAGTGCAGTGCAGGGATTTAAAGTACAGGAATGTAAAGAGCAAGAATTTAAAGAACAGGAAATGTAAAGACTGGAAATGTAAAACTGGAAAAGAAAATATGTAAAGTAAGATTGGTTTGTATGATCTGAGTCTGGGGCTTTTTTCTGGAGTCTTCCCCGTTATTTATACTTCTCAAGGATGACCATCGAACTGCACTTCAAACCGTCGAACTGCTCCTCCATGATCGCTGATCATGTTGCCTTATAAGTAGTTCCACTACGCCATCACTTGCAGTTAGGCTTCCCTCCTATATTTGAATTTGAATCTGAGTAATCGTTGAAGCCACGTCACCTTGCACCTCTTTATTGATCCAATGCTACTCAGATCACGTGAGAACCAATACTAACTGTCACGTGTACGATCAGGATCGAAGACTTGAATAATCTTCCTATATTACCCTTATTTTGCCACGTGTTGAATTATGATTGGCTTTTACAAAATATGTAGCCAACATTACTCCCCGCACTAATATACCCAATACTTGGTGATATTAGTGGATCAAAGCCTTTATCCCGCGCTTTTTAGAACGTGCATAGGGTTTGCATTCCCCTAGGAATGCAACTGTCATTCATCATCTGCATTAAAACTCTCTTTCAATTTTTTGAACACCTCCACCACCTTAGTATTCGAACAGATTGATACATTTTCCATGGCCGAATCAATTTTTTCCTCCATTGATCGAGCACACGAAGAGTCATATGATGATGCTGCCCTTCCTCAAAAGAACTTCCACACATTAATTAGCCATCTCTACCCACCTTTCTGTATTCAGGTCATGGAAGCCCTTGCAAATTACCAACCTTTGGATTACAAACACATTGCCCTTAATCCTTCGATTCAAAAAGTTGCAGATATAGATACAAGAAGTTCTTTCTCTAACTCCCCCTTATACCTCGAACAAACTGCTCTCAAACCTTTGATTCGGAAAGTTGCAAATATGGATTTGGGAAACTCTTCTTCACAAACCTCTACATGGGATAAAGCTGCAACTTCTTCCTCTTCTGGGGTTTCTGGCTGGACAAGCTGGTCAACACCTGAGACCTGTGATTTGAGGAAACGAATCAACCATTATTTTGTTGAGTTCACTGACCCTTTAGAATTTCCTTCCTACGCTCGAAGTTCAGTGGTCTATCCCTACGTGCCCATTGACCATCAACGTAGTTTGGAGGAGAGTCTGCTTGTAGCATGGTACACATCCTCCATGCCTACAAAAATAGTGCACGCTGCCCGGCGCCTAGAAGAAGCACAAGGGTACAACCCATCATTCTTAGCCCAGAAGGCGAAGATTTGTTCTTTTGACTGGCTTGATTATATTAATGCCTTTGTTCCTTCTGCTCCCGTGCCATCTCCCATAATAGAAGCATCCACACCTTCTTCTCTATCTCCTGAAATTGAAGCATCCACACCTTCTTCTCCATCTTCTGAAACAGAAGCATCCACACCTTCTCCTCTGCCAACTCTTTGCTGGACAGAGAGACTGAGGCTTGCCCTTTCCATGGATAAAGTCTTTCCACCTTACAAACCTCCACCATCCCCTACTCCAGCTGAGCGGAAACAAGCTCAACTTCTGCTTGCAGCTTTCTCTCACTTGCCCTTCAATGTTCTTGAGGACAAAGTCCCTCTCAAGAACCTTCGATGGGCTTGTGATATTTTGACTAGGGGCCATGTCCTTAATCCCCTTGCCCAAGCAGAACTTCAGATGTTCCTGGACCAACTTCCATTGCTCCTCTACTGGCATCGAAATTCTATGGCCACTACACAATCTCTAGACCAACTTTCGTCTTTTCGAATTCATGCCCAATATGCAGCAGAGAACTTCGTCGAAGAATTCGATGATTTCAAGAATAAAGATTCTGCGTATTGGGATGATTTGGTCATAGACGAATTGGAGCAAAGATTGAGAGAGGAAGCTTTCGAATAAAGGCTGAAGAGCTCTACTACGAAGTGAGAGCACATCAACTCATGTAGCCAACGTTAGAAGAAATAGAAGATATAATAAAGAAAGAACAAAAATTCATTGATCATTGTTGGACTAAATTTCATGATCTTATTATTTATTCCATTCCTTATTTTTATGAGCTTGAGTTTATACCCAGATAGGGTTATTCGATGTAATTGCCTTGGCTTGAATATAAACAAAATTCTTCTGTATTTGGCATTGTTTGACCCTGTTTCCTTTTGTCTTTAAAAGCCAATTCAGAGCTTCGAACCGAACAATCTTGTCACGACTCAAACCCGCCCCTATGAGTTTAGCATCGTAACCGGCCAGTAATCCGAGATTACCGAAGGCCTGCTTAACAGTAATACAGTAAAATAGAGTACAGGGGCATGGCGGAAGCCAATACAGTAAGTAAACAATGTCCAATGAGCTGTGACAGTCTGTATGCAAAAAGACTTTTCATACATCCATATGAACTCAGTACAGAACAGCATGCACAATATATACAATCAGTCAGAACAGAACAGGGATCTAACCCCTATTAAACAGTACAGTACAGTGTTATCAGTCTATACAGTCTATACAGTAGACAAAACAGTTACAGGGACAGACGGGGGAATTTAAAACACCCCTAAGCCATAGCTTGGCAGGCTCGGAACCTCGCAGTGAGGCACATAGGTTGGCTTGACAAAACTGGAGTTAACCCCGACGTTTCTAGCCGCGGTTTGGTGCCTGTACACCTACATATATATATGAGCAGTGAGCTAAAGCCCAGTGAATAACATAATGCGTAAAGGGGTTAAGAAAGAATGTCCTTTCAGTATTTTAAACAGTCGTTTGCCTCGGTAAATCAGTTATACAGTCGGTGGCTTATACTTCATGTCATATTAGTCATTTAGAAATCATAGTAATCGTACGTGGCACATCCGATAGCAAAACAGTATGGTAGTAGTAGCAGTGTCAGTACAGTAGTAGTAACGGTAACAGTACAGTAACAGTAACGGTAACAGTACAGTACAGTAACAGTAACGGTAACAGTACAGTAACGGTAACAGTACAGTACAGTAACAGTGTAGTAGCGGTAACAGTAACAGTACGGTAACAGTAACGGTGACAATACAGTACAATAACAGTGCAATAGCGGTAACAGTAGAGTAACAGTAACAGTAACGGTCACAGTAACAGTACAGTTCTTATGGACTCAAGAGGTGTCTCGCACAGATTCTAGAGGTGGCTCACACTGTAGCACTTAGGTCCGTGCAGCACTTTGCTCCAGATTTCACAGATTGGCTTAAAGCCCAGTATGGACTCAAGAGGTGTCTCGCATAGATTCTAGAGGTGGCTCACACTGTAGCACTTAGGTCTATGCAGCACTTTGCTCCAGAGATATCTGTGACAGTAGCAGTACAGTAAACAGTAGGTCTTAAAAGACCGAACAGTCAGTTGATGGCCATCAATCAGTAAACAGTAGTGGTTCCAACGAGGGAACCGACAGAGATCTCTGTAACAGTAACAGTAAACAGTAGGTGCTAAGGATGCCACAGTACAGTTCCGAATATAGGACATACATTCATTCGGTAAACAATATCAGTTCAGTAAACAGTTCAGTTCAGTATTCAGAAGATAATCATTTTGAACATATCTTTACACAATTGTTACTCACAGAGTTCTGGGCTACAGTAAGTTAGAGCGCGTCTCCGGAAGCCAACCCTACACAGTTACAGATTGAACACACACTAAGCTATGCAGTTGGGAAAGATAAAAACTTAATCCCTAATTTGCCTCGGTGTGTTCTACATCTAATCCTCATTAAGACGCTTTAAACTAGGCCTAAGAATGCCTAGGATGGGATGAGGATGCAAAGGTGCACTCAGAAAACATTTTCAGAATTTCAGAAAATCAGAGGTCCCGCTCGAGCGTGTGTTTCCCCGCTCGAGCGGACATGCTGACAAAGGTCTCCGCTCGAGCAGCAACTCCTTCGCTCGAGCGTGTGACACATGCCTCTGCTCGAGCGTGAAATCCTGCGCTCGAGCGGACTGTAAAACAGTGCAAGATGTTGGGAGCTCGATTTCCCCGCTCGAGCGTCACTTCCCCCGCTCGAGCGGGAGACCAAAATCTGGAAATTCCATATTTGAACTCCAAGATCAAAATCAAGTTTCAAAGCATCAAAATCGATCCTCTTGGGCTGAATTTCTGAAAAACTCTTGTAAACTCATAATATTACATGATTCCAAGCTCAATTTATAAAATCAAAGCCCAAGGGTAGTTTATTTAAACTCATTTTCAAATCAATTCTCAAGAACATGATGAACATGCAATGTCCATGAATCCAATCAACTTCAAAGCTCCAAAGCAAGTTCAAATGAGTCTAAACTTCCAAAATCATGATGAATCCATGATCTACTCTCAAAACATGAACATGCATGCGAGGAATTATGAACTACATCCTCAAAACTCTTCAATATACACATGTATGCAAGATTTGAGCTACAATCCAACATTATAGAACCAATTCAAGACTAGCTCTTCAATTTGACATGAACCATGCTAGAATCAATTTAAAGACAACAATGAGAGGTTGAATTTCCTTACCTAGATCCTCAATTACAAGTCTAGGAGCTCAATTGACAATCTACACTTCAATTTCTTCAATTCCCAAACAAATCTACAAGTTGAGCTCAATTCTCTCACTTTCTCTCTCTCTAAATTCGGCTAAGGCAAGGAAATGGGCTGCTGAAATGCTTGTTTGAGTATATAAAGGCTCAATATATGTGTTGCCTAAGTGTTCCACTCACAATGGCATTTTGGTAGATAAACCAATTCTATGATTTAACACTATTTAATCTAATTTAATCATTCGAAATCACTTTCCAATTAAATATACCATTAATTCACATAAATTCCAATGATCATGGAACATTGATCCATTTCCGATTCGGCCGCCGATAAGGCCTTCAATTTGCAGTTTAAATTACAGAACATGAACAGATCGATTAACAATCAACAGGTAGAAAATGCATTTAAACAGTTACAGTCAATCAATCAGTCTCAGTTCTTAGTCAGTCAGTTCAATATTTCAATCAATTTAATTATCAATCATAATCAGTCTCAGTTTAGCAGTAATCAGTGCTTAATCCGTAATCAGTGGTGAGGGTTATTACAGTCTCCCCTCCTTATAAAGAGTTTGGTCCTCCAAACTCGAATCTCCTTCATTCCGGAAGAAAACATGATGTATGACCCAATCTCAATCTTAGCAATGCACAGAAACAAAATCATAAATCGTATACAGAGATTAGGGTCCGTATTAAAATAGAGTCTTATACATGTTCGGGTTTTAAAGTTAGAGACAGATTTAGATACATGCTCATTTTCATATTCTCGTCCACAGCATACGTAGATGCACAATCCTTGCTTATGCATACATGGTGCATTCATTAGCACTACTAGAGCAGATACAGAACAGATACAAACATGGCAGATACAGAACAGATACAGTGCAGAACAGATACAGTACAGGACAGTTACAGTTACGTGTTGGTTATGAATAACCAGTTTCATAAAGGAATCCCGAAAACGGGTAACAGAATAGAACAGAACAGATGCTGAGCCCCTCGTGACGAGGCCTCCGGTACGGATAACAGAGTACAGACAGATATACGTTCCATAAAGGAACTTCCGATACCGGGCAGCTAACATGTATCACGAATACTTATCAGAGCTTGAACAGTCACTTGGTACACAGTATATAGCATTTCAGAAAACGGAACTTAATTCGTGACATAGAACGTGAACACATTTGCACAGTAGTAGTATAGTAGTATTCACACTACTTATATCAAGTATTTATCGGGGTTATAGATTTGCACTGGTCTCAGTTTCATAAGTAATTTCCCCCGTTAAGTTACAGAGTTTCGATTCATTCTCTTCCGAGTTGTTCACCCGGTCTTAGTTCAATTTGGTTCTCAATTCGGTAAGCCATCACAGTCAGTCCAGTTCATTCGGGAGTTATCGAAAACATAAGGCGAATTTGTACATTACTCCCATAGCAGTAGGCGGAGTTCTGAAGCAATCATTTATATACTATTCATCAGTTTAAGTCCTCACAGATTCGACCATACTGTGTGTCAATATGGAAACAGTCATACAGATTACATATACTTCCAGACAGTTAGAGTTTATGATCAAACTAGTCTGTTGTCAATAGATCCCATCAGTTCTGAAGTACAGTAATCACCAAACAATCATTCCCTAGTCAATCAAGTTCATGGTCATAACGGTAGTACCGGGTAAGTAATCACGTGTCATGTACCCAGTTTTTCCCACATTGTAAGCAATCTGGTAATAGCTTTCTCAATAAGGGTTCCCTCAGGTCAATTCGATGAAAGTTCGACCAGGTCATGTCAGATGCAAGTTCTGCCCAATCATTTCAAGTAAAAGTTCAAAGCACAAGCATCCAACAGAAATTCTATCAGTTACACAAAGGGTTTCATCAACCTACCGTTCCATCAGATTAGATCGGATAACAGTTCCATTCCTATCATTTCCAGATGAGGTACATGAGTTCATCATTTGTCAAACTTACATTAGAGTCCGGTACCGTTATAATTCATATTAAAGCAGTACAGGTCATATACAATGTGTTCCTCCCAATAAGTTTACACGCAAATGCACAGGCATGCAGTTAATCATATCGAGAGGTAAGCATCACAGTCAATATGGCCATTTCCAAATAAATCCTTCATATAGGCATATGGTACACAGTAATACATCACACGGGGTTCCAAATCAGTCATATAGTCACTAAAGCATAGGCTCGCAAGTCTAATCAAACAGTCATGTCAATCATCCACAATCACAATTCACAGTCTAGAGTTTATCATTTGGGGTCTTTATTCAGTCACACAATCCCGGAGTCATAATCCCAACAGTTAAATCATTGAACAAAAATCATAACAATCATTCCGAGCAAAGGTATCGTCATGTATGTGCATGTTCAGAGTCTACTAACATTTCCAATACGGATTCACGAGTTCGATGTACAATACAAAATAGTTTCTCATCAACAGTAGATTTCAAGAGATTCATTATTCACAGTCCATTCCTCTCAGTCTTAACAGTATTACAAGCATGGGAACATATATACAGGTGTGAGTTCAAAATCAGTTTTCATGTAGGCATTCGTTCACAAATTCATAAGCAGAAGTTCATCTTTACAAACCAATATGGGTTCTTAGTTTCAGCAGTCTCACACACAAACAGTTCGCGTGTATAATTCGCGTTCAAGGGTCCATTCATTCAATAATGTCCGTCAATACGTAACAGTGCAGTACAGATCATAGTCGTACAAATTTCTCGAATTACAGTCAATCATAAGATATTCCCATGTTCGACAGTTCTAGTACAGTTCAAAAGGTCATTTTCACTTTCTGTTACTTCTGTTTCATTCTTTCTGATTCAGTTGACGATGTTGATTTGGATATTTCAATGCTGCTACGTTGTCTCAGGCATTATACTCTATCCAGGACATCTACACACTTTGACGGTTTTAAAACGTCGATTCAGTCAAACACATCTAGGTCACGCCCACCTTCAGTTCTTTTCTAGTCTTTTGTAGTCAGTATCTATCATGTGGGGTGCCTATCAAACTAGCTAGGTAAATTTTACCTCATATTCGACCACAGTCTTATCACCTTACTCAAGTTGTTCCAACTCAGGTACTTTCCTATCTCGGATGCATTGGGGAAAGTATTTTTTGAAGAAAACTTCACATATTTCTCAGTTTCTAAACCCAAGTCTCAGTTTTTTGGTGAATCAGTACCTCCCAGAAATTCCGGTGGTTTCAGTTTATTTGGGTTTCTGTATCAGCGTCATCAGATCATAATCAGTTGATTCAGGCATGTATGTCTGCCTTTATTATCTCAGATTTTCGGTTAAGGCTTCAACCATTCCTCCTAGCCTGTTAACTCTAGCATCAGAAGATTTGGTTTCGCCTACGTTCCTCGTCCTTTCCCTTATTTACATACAAATAGGGTGATTAACAATATAGGAGAGGTTCTCACTGATTTCACATTTCATTCCATAACAGACGTGTGTATGCTTTCATTTCAACTCGGGTACGGTCAGATGACCCTTTACTTTCACACGTTCATTTTCTTTTACATAGATTCTGCATTCGGTAATCACATTCACATTACGTGTTATTCCACTTAACTTCGTCAGTTATGCATATAAGTTTCGTTTCATTTCACATAGGCAGTACGGTACTCATAAGCATAGACAGTTGCATACTTAAACACATTAATCACATTAACATATTTATTCAAGTCATCGCCACACACTTATCATGCTCATGTAATGCCCTAATTGCTTTTTTAGGACATCCTATAGCTCATTTGGACACGTGTGTGCGGTATAACTCGTGGTTAAGTATCGCCCTGATACCACTCTGTCACGACCCAAACCCGCCCCTATGAGTTTAGCACCGTAACCGGCCAGTAATCCGAGATTACCGAAGGCCTGATTAACAGTAATACAGTAAAACAGAGTACAGAGGCATGGCGGAAGCCAATACAGTAAATAAACAATGTCCAATGAGCTGTGACAGTCTGTATGCAAAAAGACTTTTCATACATCCATATGAACTCAGTACAAAACAACATGCACAATATATACAATCAGTCAGAACAGAACAGGGATCTAACCCCTATTAAACAGTACAGTACAGTGTTATCAGTCTATACAGTCTATACAGTAGACAAAACAGTTACAGGGACAGACGGGGGAATTTAAAACACCCCTAAGCCATAGCTTGGCAGGCTCGGAACCTCGCAGTGAGGCACAGAGGTTGGCTTGACAAAACTGGAGTTAACCCTGACGCTTCTAGCCGCGGTTTGGTGCCTGTACACCTACATATATATATGAGCAGTAAGCTAAAGCCCAGTGAATAACATAATGCGTAAAGGGGTTAAGAAAGAATGTCCTTTCAGTATTTTAAATAGTCGTTTGCCTCGGTAAACCAGTTATACAGTCAGTGGCTTATACTTCATGTCATATCAGTCATTTAGAAATCATAGTAATCATACGTGGCACATCCGATAGCAAAACAGTACGGTAGTAGTAGCAGTGTCAGTACAGTAGTAGTAACGGTAACAGTACAGTAACAGTAACGATAACAGTACAGTACAGTAACAGTGCAGTAGCGGTAACAGTAACAATAACGGTAACAGTACAGTACAGTAACAGTGCAGTAGCAGTAACAGTAACAGTAACGGTAACAGTAACGGTAACAGTACAGTACAGTAACAGTGTAGTAGCGGTAACAGTAACAGTACAGTAACAGTAACGGTAACAGTACAGTACAGTAACAGTGCAGTAGCGGTAACAGTAACAGTACAGTAACAGTAACAGTAACGGTAACAGTAACAGTACAGTTCTTATGGACTCAAGAGGTGTCTCGCACAGATTCTAGAGGTGGCTCACACTGTAGCACTTAGGTCCGTGCAGCACTTTGCTCCAGATTTCACAGATTGGCTTAAAGCCCAGTATGGACTCAAGAGGTGTCTCGCATAGATTCTAGAGGTGGCTCACACTGTAGCACTTAGGTCTGTGCAGCACTTTGCTACAGAGATATCTGTGACAGTAGCAGTACAGTAAACAGTAGGTCTTAAAAGACCGAACAGTCAGTTAATGGCCATCAATCAGTAAACAGTAGTGGTTCCAACGAGGGAACCGACAGAGATCTCTGTAACAGTAATAGTAAACAGTAGGTGCTAAGGATGCCACAGTACAGTTCCGAATATAGGACATACATTCATTCGGTAAACAATATCAGTTCAGTAAACAGTTCAGTTCAGTATTAAGAAGATAATCATTTTGAACATATCTTTACACAATTGTTACTCACAGAGTTCTGGGCTACAGTAAGCTAGAGCGCGTCTCCGGAAGCCAACCCTACACAGTTACAGATTGAACACACACTAAGCTATGCAGTTGGGAAAGATAAAAACTTAATCCCTAATTTGCCTCGGTGTGTTCTACATCTAATCCTCATTAAGATGCTTTAAACTAGGCCTAAGAATGCCTAGGATGGGATGAGGATGCAAAGGTGCACTCAGAAAACATTTTCAGAATTTCAGAAAATCAGAGGTCCCGCTCGAGCGTGTGTTTTCCCCGCTCGAGCGGACATGCTGACAAAGGTCTCCGCTTGAGTAGCAACTCATTCACTCGAGCGTGTGACACATGCCTCCGCTCGAGCGTGAAATCCTACGCTCGAGCGAACTGTAAAACAGTGCAAGATGCTGGGAGCTCGATTTCCCCGCTCGAGCGTCACTTCTCCCGCTCGAGCGGGAAACCAAAATCTGGAAATTCCATATTTGAACTCCAAGATCAAAATCAAGTTTCAAAGCATCAAAATCGATCCTCTTGGGCTGAATTTCTGAAAAACTCTTGTAAACTCATAATATTACATGATTCCAAGCTCAATTTATAAAATCAAAGCCCAAGGGTAGTTTATTTAAACTCATTTTCAAATCAATTCTCAAGAACATGATGAACATGCAATGTCCATGAATCCAATCAACTTCAAAGCTCCCAAGCAAGTTCAAATGAGTCTAAACTTCCAAAAATCATGATGAATCCATGATCTACTCTCAAAACATGAACATGCATGCGAGGAATTATGAATTACATCCTCAAAACTCTTCAATATACACATGCATGCAAGATTTGAGCTACAATCCAACATTATAGAACCAATTCAAGACTAGCTCTTCAATTTGACATGAACCATACTAGAATCAATTTAAAGACAACAATGAGAGGTTGAATTTCCTTACCTAGATCCTCAATTACAAGTCTAGGAGCTCAATTGACAATCTACACTTCAATTTCTTCAATTCCCAAACAAATCTACAAGTTGAGCTCAATTCTCTCACTTTCTCTCTCTCTCTAAATTCGGCTAAGGCAAGGAAATGGGCTGCTGAAATGCTTGTTTGAGTATATAAAGGCTCAATATATGTGTTGCCTAAGTGCTCCACTCACAATGGCATTTTGGTAGATAAACCAATTCTATGATTTAACACTATTTAATCTAATTTAATCATTCGAAATCACTTTCCAATTAAATATACCATTAATTCACATAAATTCCAATGATCATGGAACATTGATCAATTTCCGATTCGGCCGCCGATAAGGCCTTCAATTTGCAGTTTAAATTACAGAACATGAACAGATCGATTAACAATCAACAGGTAGAAAATGCATTTAAACAGTTACAGTCAATCAATCAGTCTCAGTTCTTAGTCAGTCAGTTCAGTATTTCAATCAATTTAATTATCAATCATAATCAGTCTCAGTTTAGCAGTAATCAGTGCTTAATCCGTAATCAGTGGTGAGGGTTATTACAAATCTTATTCGTCGAATATAGACTCAATTGTTTCAAAAATGAAACACTAAGAATCAACATGAACCTTTCCAATTTTATGGAATACGGTTGACATTTTTTGCTGATTTTCATCTAGAAACAATGCTTCGAATCTAGCAATCTTATACTTAAAGCTTGTTTCAGCCATAACCAACATCTGATCATGGTTAATATGATCAATTTAGTTTTAACATTGATCATCTTTTGCTTTGAACAACAGTTCATGCTGTTTTAGTTCAAAAGATAAAATCTTTCCGTATATAAACCAACCAACTATTGGTTTTCATGTTTCGAACAACAATTCACATCCTTAAGAGGCCCTTAAGTTTTGTTTCGAAGGACTTCACTTTCTGAAGTAAACAAATACTTTGAGCATTCTTGCATCCTTAAGTATGGAATGTGTTTCGAAGTCGATGTTATTTGACTTTTGGCGCCAAAATCTGGTTTCGAAGCCAAATACCTTACTTCGAAGCTGGTCTCAGCATCTGGGCTGTGTTTTTCCCTCCAAAAGCATCAATATTGAAGGAAACTTTTCGTATTCGTACTTTTAGTACTTAACGACTTATGCAATATATTTTTTTCAGACACAAAAGCTTTAAAAACCCCTTTGTTTCGTGCTCTGAAATCACTTGTTCTTTTAACGCACAAACCCTTTTTTCTACCGATCTTCTGTTAACCCTCTCTTCCTTGTTGCTTGCTACCAATGGATTCTTCCTCGCTAAAAGAGCTTGCTGGCGACCGTATTAGCCCTACCATGGCTTTGAAACAATGTATTGATGAAGAAATCACCAAGCTAACAACTGGTGGGCCAAGCGCCATAGATGGACGTCTCTTTGTTCCTCGCCACAGCAACCAACAAGAGTACGTTCTAGGTCCCATCTTTCGGGAAGCCCCTGACCAACTTCCAACTTTATACCCCCGTTTGGTGGACCACTTTCTTCTCTACGAAGGAGGGCTTGACTGGAGCAATTGGAGAGTGACCCGGCCTCATCGTTGCTAGCCGACATTGAGAACCGAATGGGAGGAATGGTATAATAGAGTTGTACCTGCGCTGAATCTTTTTTCTTTGTGATCTTGAAATGACTGGGACCATATCTGATTCCTTCGTCTTTGGGTTTTTAAGCAATACCCAATTGTTCGGAGCCACCAAAGGAGGTTTAACCATTCTTCCTTGGTTTCTAGCATCTCTCTGAGTAGGCACTTCCCTAGGTTTGTTCTGCATCACAAACCAATCTGGAACTCCAGGTACCCACGAACTTACTGACTCAGATGTTGAACTGCTTCTTTCTACCTTCGAAGCCATCTTCGAAGCTGGCTGTGAGGGCAATTGCTTGGTTCTGACCTCATGTTTCGAGCCTGATTCAGGCCTTCGATGAAAGTGGCCACTTTCTGTCCTGCGTGAGGTTGGTCTAGGGGGCCAATCTCTGACTTTGATCCCGTAACCTGAACTCTTCTCCAATTTTCTTTCAGAATGACTGTTCTCTATTCTGTAATAGTTAGGTGGCCTGGACTCATATAAAGGCCTCTTGCCTTTAGCATGCATTCTATTGACTGCTGGTTCAACTACCAATGGCTGCTGCCTAACACTAGCCGGATACGGCCTTTTGTTATAAGCATTGGTTGGTTTAGGGCGTCTCTGCACATCCCTGTAGTATTGCTTCCCATCAATTGGAAGCCCCTTCAAACATTTATAACTCAATCTGCACCTGAGACACATCCTTTGCATTACTGCTGCCTCTAAGGAATCATCATCCAGTGATTCTTCATCAGAGTGTTCCCTCTGGTGTGAGAAACCTTGTCCAATAACTGGCAGATTTCTGGTGTCCTTTTTGATGGTTATCTGGTTAGCAACATGCATCTGCACATTGACTTCTTCCAATTCTGTCAAAGACAAGTTCTGGAAGTCTGACATAATGACATTGGCTGCCACCTCTCCAACTTCTGGAAATGGATTACTGTCGATCCCCATGGCCTTTTCTGTTTTGGCTGGGAATTTCAAACTTCCTTTCCGAATTTGTTCTTGGATCCTGTCTCGAAAAACAATGCAGTTTTTAGTCGAGTGAGACCAAGAGTTATGCCATTTACAATATACTTTTCCCTTAAGTTCATCTGGAGATGACAGTTTTACTCCTTTAGGTACCTTAAGGAAGTTGGCCGCAAGCAAATGATCAAAAATGTCATCTGCCTTTGTTAAATCGAAAGAGTACTTTCTGTGAAGGTCTTTCTTTTTAAACTGCTGGTCAATTGTTGTATCCTTATGAATTAATGCCTCACAGATCACAGGTTCTTTGCCCACAATCTCTGCTGCATCGATCTCATAATTAGAATCCCTATAATATGTCTTGTACGATGCATTATTTCGATCTTGTTCCTCCTCTAGTAATGCTTCATACCTAGACACCTTATAGGTTAGTTCCACCAAATCTCTGAATTCAGTTGAGTCAAACGTCTTTCGAAGCCTGAACTTTAAACCATTTTGAGCCAATCTTACGAATTCTGGCTCTGGCAGGATGACTCTACATTTATTTCGAGCCCTTTTAAATCTAGCAATAAACTGAGTAGCCTTTTCTTCAGGCCTTTGACTCAATCTTGCCAAGTCTGCCATGGAAACCTCTGGCTCCGATTGGAAGAATTGGGCATGAAATACCTCTTCCATTTGTTGCCAAGTTTGAATGGAGCCAGGTGTAAGGTTGATGTACTATACAAATGCTCCCCCAGTTAGAGAATTTGGGAATAATCTTAGTTTCATATAGTCATGGTTAGTAAATTCACCGCATTGAGCAGAAAACTTAGCAATATGCTCTACTGTTGATTGGTTTCCACTCCCATAGAAAAGGGTAAAATCTGGTATCCTGAACCCCCTTGGGTATTCATGTACCCTATCTACCCATTCTGGGTATGGTTTTCTGTATACAGGAGTCTGGACCCCCCGAGCCATCGGTCCACACATCTCCCTAACAATATTAGCAATTTGGTCCCTAGGGACCATATTTTGTGTCTGCTGAACCACTACTGGAGGGACAAACATAGGATTTGGTGGACAAACTTGTTCTTGTGGTCCTCTTGGTCCATAAGGTCGTACATTTGGGACTGGTTGTCCCTGTGGTGCAGGTTGCTGCTGGGGGTGTGGGTAACACCTTTGAGCCTGTCCTACGAAAGGACCTGCGAAAGGTGTTGGAACAGGTGTTGTGTCTCTTCCATTTGCAGGCAAACCTTCCAACCCCCCGGGTATAAATTCGAATAAGGGATTAGTGAACCCACTTGTACCAGGTATGGTTTCGAACAAGGGATTTGTGACCATTCTTATGCCAGTTTCTTGTACTGGGCCAGATCCACCAATTTGCATGGCTTCATTGTTGAGTACTGAGGCATTTTGACCTGCTATAGGCCTCGAAACGGGTTCATACCAAGACTGAGGTGATGGTCTTTCATAGTTCTGATTACTAGTTTGACCATTAGAATGTCCATTAACTTGCATAGGCTGTTTATCTCTAGTCAATCTTTGTTGAGGGACATTTAAAACTTCCTCGATGTGTCTTGTGTTTGTTGATTGGTGGTTATTCATTCGATCCAAAAAGGATGTTGCCCACTTTTCCATTGTGTTCATTAATTGTTGTCCTATGGCATCTACTAGGCCATCCCATGGATTTATTGGATGAGTAGATGGAACAGTGGATGGTCCAATTCCTTGGTTTCGTCCAATACTATGAACATGTGGTTCTTGTTCTGAAGTACTGGTCTATTCGACCATAGGTTCTGATAATATGGGAGTTTCCACAGGATGTGTCACCACATTATCCTCTGGATTAGGTATTTCTACATCTCCTTCTACGCCTTTTTCCAAGCGTTCATTTTCTCCTTGTCTTCTTCGTCTAGCCATTTCAATTAGTCCCACTGGGCGTGCCAAAAATATATGTTGGCTTTTTGGCTTTCGAAGGGTGTTTTTGTAAATGCGAGCGTGCCAGCAAGGATCAATCAGTCCTTATAGAAATGTTAATTGCCAACCAATTATCAGACGATTGTGTTTTAGTTCTTTCAGCCTCAATAAAGAGGACTTTTACTGGTGGCTTGACTTAGGAGAAATTAAGCAAAATAATAGTTAAATAAAGAGCAATTGAAGTATTTCATTAAAATGAAAACTTACAATGATTCAAACTCAGCCTCGTAGAGGTTTACAGTAACGATCTACTTGAAACTACTCCTATGAATGAAGTGCAGTGCAGCAATTTAAAGTACAGGAATGTAAAGAGCAGGAATTTAAAAAACAGGAAATGTAAAACTGGAAAAGAAAATATGTAAAGTAAGACTGGTTTGTATGATCTGAGTCTGGGGATTTTTTCTGGGGTCTTCCCCGCTATTTATACTTCTCAAGGATGACCATCGAACTGCTCCTCCATGATCGCTGATCATGCTGCCTTATAAGTAGTTCCACTACGCCATCACTTGCAGTTAGGCTTCCCTCCTATATTTGAATTTGAATCTGAGTAACCGTTGAAGCCACGTCACCTTGCACCTCTTTATTGATCCAATACTACTCAGATCACGTGAGAACCAATACTAACTGCCACGTGTACGATCAGGATCGAAGATTTGAATAATCTTCCTATATTACCCTTATTCTGCCACGTGTTGAATTGTGATTGGCTTTTACAAAATATGTAGCCAACAGATTTAGATAGTTATATATGAGAAAATTTCAATATACTCTAATCTTTTTTAAGATCCATATTTAAATTTGTATCTTTTTTATTTTAATTTTTTTATAGAATTTTTAATTTTAAAAATTAGAAATTAGGAGAAGTAAGATCGCTATGTAAGAGACAGAATGTTTATCTTTGCAACAATGTCCATATATGATTGGTGGAAGATGTATATATGTAATTTAATGCACACAATGGGCCAACTTAACTTTTCACAATACCACAAAGGGAAATTCTATTTCAAATAATTAATTTTGAAATTGACATTTATGTTTCAAGCCAACTTAAGCCAATTCTTTTTTTATTTAATTTACACCATAATTCTAACCATTAAAGACCACTTTGACTCAATTTTGGATGTAGAAATTGTGCCATCTCGGTATTCAGCTGGAGAGCACTGGTAGAATAGATGACACCTAACTGACCTGCAACAGAAAGAGAAGATTCCGGCGGTGGTTCGTCCACCGGGGGCACTCCGACGATCAAGTCAGTATATCTCTCAAAGATAATCAACAGTGCTAAACTCACTGTTCAGAATATAAATTGCGTACCTTAGACCTATCGGGGGTGCCTTTCTTTTATAATTAATTCAATCCTGGTCCCCATAGAAGCCTAGCTTCAATGGACTTCTGCTCAATGCTTATCCTGGACTCTCCAAGAGATAAAGATAAACTCCCTAAGAGTGTTATCCTTATCCATGCTGAAGTCCTTCTTCATTCTAGAACTCTTGTGCCTTATCCGCTTATCTCGGATTCCGATATCTTCGGAGGTAACATCGGCCTAGCCGAGATCACCTCGGCGTCACGAACAGGACACGTGGGACCTCGGCTGACACGTCAGCGTCACCTTGGCCACATGTTGGTACTCAGGAAATATATCCCCACAACTGCCCCCTAGGCTCTATTATCTTGGCATTCTAAGGTGATGGAACCTATATCAGTACTTCCTCTAGTACGTCGGCTTAAAACTTCTTAGCCGAGATCATCATACAGGCCGACATGTCTTTTTAAAGAACAAGAATTCCAAGAGCTCCTTCACGCGTATGAGCTGTCATGCATTATAACTCAATCGTTTTTAGCCACGCGTCTTTCTTTTACTAGATCGTACCTGATATGTGCCTGTAAGTCGTCTTGCGCTTGCGTGCGCCATCTGACGCATACGTCGTTTCAAACACATTAATTGCTTTTTTTGCCGCCGTTTCAAGTTTTAACAAAAACTTCCTTCCTCGTTCCGTCTTTTCACTTTTTACCATCGTTTCTGAAGCTCTTCCTCTCTCTTACTTTTTCTCCCAAGTCCGCCATTGTTCAAGCTTGCTTAACTCTACAACTCGCTCTGTTCACCACTTCCGGCGTGATTTTCACCGATTTCCCGTTTTTTACGACCGTCATCGGACTTCAACAATCCCCATATCGGCCTCGTTTTTTCTGGTAAGCCACTGTTCCTTCTGGTTTTATTTCTTGTTGCTCTTCAAGAAGTTCCGCTTCATTACTTGTTGTCATTGCTGTTTTGCTCAAGTATTCAATCTATGAATCATGTATCAAAGTGTGTTTATTTCATGACTTTGCTTTTGCCCATGTCTTGAATACACACACTGCTCACAATCTTCTTGCACTTTTGCCACTATTCTTGGCCTTACACCCCTGCACCCACTCTGGCACAGTAGTCCTGATAGTCCATCATTGTTCTTGATTCTGAAACACATTCTTGCTTTTCTGTTTTCTGTGACTTTGCCAGATTCGTGCCTTCAATCTCCGTTTCCACAGATCTAGGTTTGGGATTTGTTTGTAGAACCTACAAATCTTTAGGAAAAATTGAAACGATCCCCACAAATTCTTACCGCAGCTTACTTTTAGGTTTTCGCCGAGGTCCATATAACTCTTACAAAACACATTTTTTTCTGACATCCAGCTCCCACAATTTAAGCCGACATCATGGGTATGTGGAAGCATAGGGTAGATACCCCGACCAAATTAGAGCATTTTAGGCGAGAGTTTGACATCCTGACCGACGTTCATCTGAGGTTGGCGGGGGAGGATGACTCTATCATGTCCACAACTGATTCTAAGCCCTTTCCCGTTATAGCCTTTATCGAGTGCGGACTTCGGCTCCCACTCAATATCCTTTTCCGCGAGATACTTCATTATTATAAGTTGAACCTGATGCAGCTTGCCATCAACTCCTACCAAGTCATCAATGGCATAATAGCCTTAGCCAAACATGAAAACGCTAGAGTTACTCTAGCCGATATCCAATACTGCTACACCATGTGTGGCCTCAAAAAAGATACGGGCTACGCTTACTACCTCAAGCCGAGGTCTACGGAGTACAAAATTGTTGCTGACCTCCCTGACTCCAACAAGGGAGTTGGGGATGATTATTTCATTACCTCGGGGAACTGGGAGTTCGCTCCAGACGAGGACATCCACCTCTACCCTCTTCCTCGATCAGTTTTTGTAGAGGGCAATGGTAAGAGTCTTGTGTTCATACTAACTTGTTTTTAAAGTCTTCAATACTTTATTCATTCTAATGTATGTTTTCTCTTGCAGCTCTTCCTCAGCCACCAAAGGGTTTCTGCTAATCTTTCTTTTCCAGTAAAGACTTGAGGAAACTATTAGATCTGCCAATCCACAAGCGGAGAGCCCCTTTGGTACTTAATTTCATTCCCACCTACAAGTCGGTTCTTCCCGACGTTCCAAAGAAGAAAAAGAAGAAGAGTCTGTCTCCTCCTTCTGCCACGACTCCTCAAGCCGCCTCCACATCTCGGCCAGATCAAGGATCGACTTCTGATCCAGTAGAGCAGCCATCAACTTCGGCTCTATATCTGATCCCAATATCCCAGCGCCAATGTCGGCGACGAACTGTCTTTGCTGCTGAGATGGGTCGCCAAAAAGCAGTCGCCAAAGACCTCCTAGCCAACATTCCATCCACCATAGACACTTAGGAAGTACCAACACAGCCTTCAAAGCCAAAACAAAAAAGGATAAAGAAGGCTCAGCCCAAGGCAACGGTGACTCAGGTTGACACTGAGGACACCTTGCCAATCTCCAAATTGGCTGAGAGCGATAAGTCTCATTCTGCCGCCGAGAAGAGGCCTGCCGAGGCCCAACCATCTGAGTCTACCCGATCAAAGAGGCCGAGGTCATCCACTACAACCACCTCGGAGTCTCTAAAACACGATTCCCCTTAGGCCCCCAAAATTACACTAGAGGATAAGCCAGTTAGGGCTAGCGATAGCGCTGATGACATTAATGTCGGCGTCGCACTTAGTACCGCTCTGCTTCTTCCCGGTGATCTCAACCGAAACGCCGAGTTGAGCGAATATGAAAACTATGCTCTGATGCTCCAGCGCTCTGTTCAAGTAAGTGTCTTTATTCGGTAATTTTTCTTTCTTTCTGTTTTTTATACTTTAGAAAATTTTGTAATAACTTCTGCTCTATTTTATTTTTTTTTAGGCAATCCAGCACGTCCATTCCTTCTCACTACAATCTTTCGAGAACCGGAAGGAATTGGCCGACAAGAAGAAGGAGGTCTCCAATCTGCAGAAGACTAATAAAAACTTGCAATCAAAGATGAAGACCTTGGAGGATCAAGCTGAGGCTGCTATCAAGGCTCAAAATGACGCTGAAGAAAAAGCGAAATCCGCTGAGGCCATCAGGAAGGTTCTCAAGGCCAAAAAAGAGAGGCCGATGAAAAGATATCCCAAGCCCAGAAAGAACTTCAAGATGCCCTGGCCACAAAAGAGGCCGAAGTCAAGGCCGCCGACGAGAAGGGATATAATGAAGGGGTGGCCGACGTTACGGCGGATTACGAAAAACAAGTAAAGCAAGCATGTAACAAATGTTTCACCCTCGGTTGGATGACTTTACTTAAAAAGCTCGAAATCCCCAATGACTCCCCCCTTAGGAACACCGACGTCCTTCCTCTGCCATTCCCCCCAACTCCAAGCCAATCCGACGACGATTCTGAGTCTGAGGAAGAGGCTCTGGTGAGGAAGTCGAAGGAAGTTGCTGGGGCCAAGTCCCCTACTCCAATTAAGCAAGTCCTGGACTTGACTCACGACGAGGAGAGTGAGGAGGTTCCCAAGGACACTATACCTGAGAAGGCATCTTCGGACGTGCCTCTTGCCGACAAGAGCCTCAATCAAACCATTCAAGAAACAGATGCCGGGCTCGCGGCTGAGAAGACTACCGAGATGTCTTCCCAGCAGTCTTCTGAAATTCAACCCCAACCTGCTAGTGGTGCTGAAGAGTCTTAGTTTCGATGTTTTTTCTTTTGCTTTTGTACTTTGCATTTTGGTTTTCCTTTGAAACAATGTAAGCTCTTCACATGGCCGATGTGCCTTCTTTTGTAATCTCTGAACAATTACTCTTTGGGTAGGCCGAAGTGTCTTCTTTTGTATATAAATGCAACTTCTTTTCCTGAATGCTTGTATCTTTATCTTATCTTTACTGCCCTTGTATGATTCCATACTTAGAGTATTTTGCATATCTTCAATGAACACTTTAACTGTGTAATTTTCTCGGGGTGAAATACCTCGGCTATACCCACCAACGGTTTATATCGGCGAGTACATAAGTACTTTGTTTAACGCAATCTTGGCCTTATCTTGTAAATTTTTCACAAATTTCAACAAGTGTAAGACATAATCTTAATCTAACCTCAGCTTGTAAATTTTTCACAAATTTCAACAAGTGTTAAAACCATGATCTCGGTTTAACTTCAACTTGTAAATTTTTCACAAATTTCAACAAGTGTTAAAACCATGATCTCGGTTTAACTTCAACTTGTAAATTTTTCATAAATTTCAACAAGTGTTAAATATTATCTCGGTTTAACTTCAACTTGTAAATTTTTCACAAATTTCAACAAGTGTTAAACATTATCTCGGTTTAACTTCAACTTGTAAATTTTTCACAAATTTCAACATGTGTTAAAACCATTTTCCAACTCTCTGCCCCCCAATGTGAACTTAAGTTCTACTCGGATTCTCATTATATAAGTATTTTGGAAATATCATCGACTATCTTATCCGTCACAGAAAAATCAAGTTTTATTTATTACTTTGGCTAATAACAAAGAACAAGAAATTTAATGATAAAAAAAAAAACTTGAGATTGCAAGTATTCCAAGGCCTTGGCAACTCTTTGCTCTTATCTTCGGCTAAGCCCGAGCCGAGAAGAAAGAAGCGTTCTTCATCCCCCTCCTGGACGGGGATTTTCTTTAGTGCTTCTTCGCTCTTCTCGACTGGCTCATTGCCGACGTCCTCTAGGACTTCCACGCCCTCGTTGTTCGATCTCTGCCTTTTCTGGTTCTCGTATGCTGCAGGTGGATTTCATTGCTGCCATGGAGCAATTCTTTGCCTGCAGCTGATCTCCTCTGACCTCCTCTATCCCATGTTCTGTTGGGAACCACAATAGTTGATGCAATGCTGAGGGAATGGCCCCCATTGCATGTAACCATGGCCTTCCCAAGATAATATTGTAAGGGGAGGGTGTGTCGATTATGGTGAACTCTGTCTTTATCTTCCTCGTGCCAGCCTGCACATCTAGGCTTACTGCCCCTAGTGGCCATGTCGGCGTTCCATTGAACCCGACCATTGGGCCATTAGATTGTTCCATATCGTCTGGGTGAAGGCCAAGCTCCTTGTAACATCTCACATACATGATGTCACAAGAGCTGCCTTGGTCAATGAGGATGTGCTTCACTTGGCACTCCCCAACCTGAAGGGATACTACCAAGGCATCGTTGTGCGGATGCTGGACTATCTCCAGGTCGGCTTCAGTAAAGGACACTACTGGTCCCTGGTACTCCTCGGCCCGAGGTCTTTTCTCCCTTACTTGGTACACATGCTGTAAGTGCCTCACCTTCTGGGTCTCCCCCCGTATTTCGTTTTCGCTCACCTTTGAGTGAATTACATTAATTACCCGAGGTTCTCCTGCCTGCGGCTGCTGTGCTGGGGGAGGTGGAGCTGCCGGTGCTTGAGGCAATCTTGCTTGTTTTTCCCTTGTCCTGGCCTCATCTACGAGGTCCCTCAAATGGCCTTGCCTTACCAGGTTTTCCAGGTGTGCCTTCAGGGCTCTGCAACTCTGGGTCATATGCCCATCTTCGTTATAGTAAGCACAATGCTTACCAAGGCTTCGTCCCATAAATTCTCCTAGCACCCTAGCTGGTGCTCTAAAATAGGGCTGGGATCAGATTTTGTCCAGCACTTTGTGAATTGGGATTCGGAATACTGTTGTGACTGCCTGCGCAGCCCTCAGTCCTACCTCTTGCTTGTTGGATCCATTATTACCTCGACCTCGCTTCGGCGAGCCGTCCCTTTCTCTTGCTTTGTCTCATTGGCTCCTGACGTGTCTTCATCGGCTCTGGTATACTTCTCAATTCTAGCCATGAGCTCCTCCATGCTTTTTGGCAATGTCTTTGCCAGTAATTTTCGGAGTAGGCAGCTATCTTTCAGGTCGTTTTTAAATGACATGACAGCCACTTCGTGGTTGCATTCTGGTATTCGGTTGAACACCTCGTAATACCTTTTGGCGTAGGCCCTCAGGCTTTCGTCCTCGCCAATTTTCAAAGCCATTAGGGCGTCTACCCTCAAGGGCTGTAGTTTGTTTGTCACGAACCTGGCCACAAACATCTCGGCCAGGCTTTCCCAAGTCTTCACACTTCCCTTCAACAGTTTGTGAAACCAATCTGATGCGATCTCCCCGAATGATGAGGGGAACACTTTGCAGAGCAACGGCTCGTTTCCAGTGTACAATGCCATCGAGTTCAGGTATAATCCGACGTGAAAGTTGGGGTCCGACTTCCCATCGTATATCTAGAACCTTGGCATACTGAATCTCTTCGAGATCTCTACTTTGTCTAACTCTACCGAGTTTTCGGTTTAACAGGGGAAGTTACCTCGGCATGATCTTGCTTCCTCTTGAGGTAATCTCTCAAGTCCTCTTTGGTCCAGCCAAGAGCTTGGCTATCTCCTGACTTGTGAAACCCCGTATTTTTATATAATAAAAATAATACATATTTTTTTAATTTTCTTAAATAATTATTCACAATATTTTGAATTTAATATTCTGTATATTTTTATACTGAAAATTTATTCAAAATAAAATAAAATAAAATATTTTTGACTTTATATTATTACTCAATATTAAGTTCTGAGCCGTATGATATTTTTATTATATTTTTCTCTATATTTTTTTGTAATCAAATTACACTGGAACCTAATATTTTCTGTACTAAAATCTAATCAGAAACCATGGGTTTGCTCCCCATGTTTTCTCACATCCCACCTTCCACGTGCAATCATTTTCTAGATCAAAAGAAAATGTGGTGGACATGCAGATGCTGTATACACCAGCTGTTCCATTTCCTTTTATCAATTCTTTTTAATTTCTATCTTCTTTTACTCTTTCTCATTTTGCCCATAAATTGAGCCTAAGTTTTCCTCACCTCTCTTCACTTCCAGTTTTATCTCTCTCGGTTCCCTCTCTTTCCCTCCACCTCTCATTCTCAAAACTCTCTTTCTCCTTCTTTATCTATGTTTTTCCTCCTCCCCCGACCTCCATAGCCATGGCCTCAACCCATACTATCACCCTCCGAACCACCAACCCGCGAACTTCACCACCATTGGCGCAACGTCAGGCCGCTACCACCACCATCACCTATTTTCACTATCATCTAGAACCACCATTCACAAAGTGTTGTAGGTGAAGAAAGAGAAGAAGAAGGAAGATGGAGGAGAAAGAAACAAAGTTAGAGAAGTTTATTTTGAAGTTCAAAAGTTGGTTTTCGGCTTACTTTCGGCATGCCAAAACCATCAATTCTGGGAAGAAGTGAGACAAATAGGCCATGTAAGATGAAGTACGAAATAAGTTGAAGAGATTGGCGAAAGAATGAAGTAAAACCGTTAAGAATTAAGAAAGTTATGGGGTCCGAAAGATGGTTCGAAAAAAATGTCCAAGACGGTAGGAAAATAATCTTATTTTTCGTCAAATTTTGGAGATCCGACGAATGAGGCGTGTGAGTAGTGAACCAAAAACTAGGCCGTGAGGTGAATCCAATAACAGAAAAATAAGATAAAACGGAGTTACGATGAAGAAGATACAAGCATTTGAACTGGTAACAATGAAACTAAATTTATGGGTCTTGTTCATGCATGCTACGGCTATTGGAGAAGATTAATTGAATTTTATCCAGCATTTCTCGGCCCATGGTGCTACGGTGTATCCTAGTACCTTTAGGTTAATCGAGTGGTCCTATGACTTTGGAGATGACCACCCTTAGGTTTTTCGACGTGTAGAATCCATTTTTGGGGTTAGATCTTTCAAATTCTAAGTCTAAGATGATGATCAACAACTAAAAGTTCTAAGAGAATCCAATGGAAGATCAACGGTGAGATCGCGTCTGATTAATGTGAAATTTCAGCAAGACGATCATGGAGCCAGGACGGTCATATCTTACAATCAGAATCATAAATCAAATTCGGACGATAAATCGTTAGCAACCTAACATAGTAAGAAAACCCTCTCAACCCTCTCATTTTTTATATTTTCAGATTATATACATATGATAAAATGTCTAAACTTATAGATATAATTTTATTTATAATTGTATAAAAATTTTATGATGGTATATTAAATATTGGTAGTCTGAAAATCATGATAATGTTGTGGAATTTGGATTTGCATGTGTAGTTTATGCCATTAAAAAGATTATTGAAGATGTTATTTGGCCCTTTAAATCTGCTAGAAAGTTGTACGAATTTTTAGATAATTTTATACTCGAAATTTGAAGATGATTTCTTCTACAAAGTTGTTGATAATGATGTCTAGTTCATCCAAAAAAATTTTTAACAATTATTGAGTTTTTTACGAATTTATACAGATTTTTAACCAAATCTGGAGCTATAGACAGATTTTATTATGTGTTTGAAAAATCATTAAAAATTTTATATTAAACCAAATCTGATAATTTCTAAGCAAAAAATGAAATTTGAGAAGTCTAGTTTCATAATAAATTTTTAGATCATGGAATTAATTTATAAATTTAAGTATGGAATTAATTTAAGAAAATGTGATAAATCCGTGTTATAAACACTCTTGGAATTTTTAAGAATTATTTATAATTTATCTTTGGAAAATGCTTTCTGAAAAATGACCATAACATGTTTATTGAGTATTCTGTACATTTTCACGAATTTTAGAACTGTATAAGTAATTTATTTATAATTTTTATTACGTATGGTATAACCTGAAAATTTCTGGACAGATTTACGATCATCACTTCAATTATTTATTTGGATAAAAATCAGTTATTGTGTTGGTCTAATTCATCAAATATTGTAAATTAGTAATCCATATATGGGTGTATTGTAGTTTATTTAATATTGTGCTAGTCTAATCTTGTAGATTAAAAGTCCATGCATGTGTGTAATTATAAATTATTTCTATTCTTTGGGTATCTAAATTATTATTTCATACCATGGTTTAAATAAATTGTTTATTTAAATTTTGTACAATTGTTTATTATTGTGTGACATGTGTAATATTTTATGTTCGGATTTTAATGAGTTGGTATAACATTATTGGTAATTAAATTTTGAATTATTGTGAATATATCTCAACGAGTAAAGAGACACGAAATTTAACCAATGATGCATTAAAATCTAAAAGTGATGGGGTGAGCCCGGTCTGGAATCTTGCGCAAGTGAGTTGCGAACCCTAACATGGCACGGGAAGGTATTTCGGCTCTTATCGGTGTAGGCGATATAAGGTTGGTGGTGCGGGTGTCACAACATAGACCGTTCCCTTGGGGCATACCGTGATGTCACGACTCGGGTATGTAACCCTGGTGTGTGGGCATCATTGGTAGTTACTGTAGATGACATTTGAATGTTTGACCAAGGGGGAGTCAGAATTGCCCGTGGCCATTACTTAGCGGTTGAGTGGAAATAGTGCTCCGCGAGGAGTTACTTAAACTTATCTGATAAACTAAATCTATGAGAATTTAAAAAGAAAAAGTGGACATTTTCCTTATGATAAAATACTGCCTCTGTTTGTCATTTTTTATTTATTTATTATCTATTGTTATTATTTCAACTGATGGCATTCCTATCATGCTTATTAAATGCTACCTGTTATTCTGTTACTACGCATTATTCATTGTGGGTATTATTATCGAGGTGCGTATTTCGGGTTGTAATATCTTATTGAGTTCGTCGCTCATTGGCATCCTCGTTACCCTGGTGTTTCATGCCAGGTACCGAAGAAACCGAAGGAAACACCGAGGTGTTGGAAGGTAACATCCAGCCCTGATTAGCTTGAAGCGTGCCAAAGTTCCATGAACCATTTTTCTGAGTTTTCTAGTTTTTCTCTAGTTTTTTTTTATTTGTGTACTAAGACAAAGTTTTAAATTTGATTGGAGTTGTAATTTAAGAACTTTTAGTTTTGGTGTTGTTATTTAATGGATGATGGTAAATTTGGTGGCAACATTGATGAGGATTCTTAATAAAGAAAATTGATTTTAAGTTTTAAACCTTATTATGATGTCCTTTAAATTTGGGGCGTCACATGACTTCAGTCTTTTCGGCGCACTGCTCTCAACTTCGTTGTGAGCCCTTTTCGACCTTTCTCCATGAGTTGTGTCGAAGCACAGCTCCTGCCTTTGAACATGCCGATGTTCTCTGAGGTCTGCTTCCTTGGCGCGATGCGTCCTTCGGGATTCTTCCCTTCTCGACTCACCTCGCCCGACCTCCCTTGAAGGCTGGTGTGAGTGTTTTTCGCTCTTGGTGTGCTGGGGGGCTACAGAGATTGTTTTCTGCCCTCATTTCTGGGCATTGGCTGTTGGAATCGGCGTGTCCTGCAGCGGGAATGGTGGTTGCATGACGTTGTTTTGCATCATGAAATTGACGACCGATTGCAGGTCGGCCAATTTGTTCGCCATCTCTTTTACCTCTTCATCCCTCCGCCGGCATCTATCCTTCCATACCTGGAGGTTGTCCTCGTTGTAATACTCGCTTTGATTCGATTTCTTTGGTACGTCGCCCTCCTGGCCGACGTCTTTCTTGCCATGATTCTGACCCTGAGTCTCCTCATTGCAACCATCTTCCTCTATGTCAAGGTCAACGTGCTTACCGTTCCCAACAGGGATTTCGTCCCCAACCTTATCTTTCTGTCCGTCACTAGCCATCTATTCTCCTTTCTTTCCCACAGACGGCGCCAAATTGTGTGAGTGAATTTCTGATCACACTGCCACCTCGGTATTTAGCTGGAGAGCACTAGCAGAATAGATGACACCTAGTTGACCTGTAACAGAAAGAGAAGATTCCGGCGATGGTTCGTCCACCCGGGGGCACTCCGACGATCAAGTCAATATATCTCTCAAAGATAATTAACAGTGCTAAACTCACTGTTCAGAATATAAATTGCGTACCTTAGACCCATCGGGGGTGCCTTTCTTTTATAGTTAATTCAATCCTGGTCCCCATAGAAGCCTAGCTTCAATGGACTTCTACTCAATGCTTATCTTGGACTCTCCAAGAGATAAAGATAAACTCCCTAAGAGTGTTACCCTTATCCATGCTGAAGTCCTTCCTCATTCTAGGACTCTTGTGCCTTATCCGCTTATCTCGGATTCTGATATCTTCGGAGGTAACATCGGCCTAGCCGAGATCACCTCGGCGTCACGAACAGGACACGTGGCACCTCGGCTGACACGTCGGTGTCACCTTGGCCACGTGTTGGTACTCAGAAAATATATCCCCACAGAAATATATATTTGTAAAGCAATTGAAGAATTTGAACACTCATTTTCAACCATGTTTTTATTAACACAATGTTTGTGGAATGAGTCCAATCATTCACGTTAATTTTTAATACAATGCTGACACATGAAATAATAAATATAATATGATATCAAAATATAATAAATACAATATTAATTCTATTTACATAATAGTGGGATAAAATTGTGCATATTTGACCATTTTCAAATCCCGCAATAGGATCTAGCATTAATATTGTCTGCTAAACATTTTTGCGTCTTCAATGGTGTATATATTGTGCTAGACAAAGACCCATCATATCATGTTTTTGGAAAATGAAGACATTGTAAGTTGCAAAGAATTTTCTCCCAACAATGATGCATTTCTTTTTTGATCAGCAAAAGAAACTTTATTGATGAAGAAAGTAAGATACATGCAAAAACTTATATCAACAAAGAAGGGAAGTGTAAAGAGCATCATAACTAACTTTACCAATCCCAACTAGGTTGGCACCGATAAGAAAGCGCAATCCTTTGCTAGCACTTAACCCAAGATTGGTGAGGAACCAATCACAAGAACCAAGAAGAGAAGAAGGGAAAACACACAAGAAGGAAAAACAACACAAACAAGACTAAAGGCCCTGTTTTGAAGAAAGCACAATCCAAAAAACACTACATAAACAGCTGCTACCGCTCATAACTACTGGTTTGAAGCTTTGCACATCAACATGCCAATGCACTCCAACACTCTGCTACATACCAATGAAGATACATTCACAGGCAGCAACATACAATCCAAGGGAGCAACATTGGAGCCAGAGTAACAGCTGCAGACCAGATTGCTACAAACATCACTAGAGCCAAAATAACAACTTCATACCAGCCTGCTACATACCAATCTACTACATACCCACAGCACCCAAAACACCAAGCCAAAACTGAATAGCTACCAGCAGTACTATTAGACACAGCATGAGCAGAATTCGACATCAACAAAAACCCTGAACACCACACATTTAGATATAGCAGAGCAGAACTGCAGTAGAGCACTCCACCATACACCAGACAACAGCAGCAGCATTCTAAGAGGCCAACTCCACCATAATTTCCAAAACCACCCTAATCAAAGGCCTTCTAGAAACCCTACTTACCCCAAACCAAACCAGAACACCACACCAAAACCAAAACAAAATTGAACAGTTGCCATCAGTAAGCACTATTAGACACACCAAGAAATGAACTTAATAACCAATCTGCCATATATTAGACATAATATCAGACAGAGAGTAGGGAAAATTTTTCAGCTTAGATTTTGACCATATAGCCACTCTGAATTTCATCATATCTACTAGTTCCACAAAATTAGGATGTGCATTACTAAATAAATAGTCATTACGTAATTTCCAAATTGACCATAGCACAGCCAGGGGAACAATTTTCCTAATTTCTAACACATTCTTTTTGACTTTAAGACCATCCCACCAACTCAGCAAAGCTTGCACAAACCCAGGAATAACCGAACACAGCCCCCACCAACTCACAATCCCAGACCATACTTTCCAAATACAACCACAATGCAATAATACATGACTCTGTGACTCCACCTCAGATTTGCAAAAGACACAGAGAATGTTTGCATCAGGCTTCAACACTCCAATCCTTTGCATAAAGACAGCAGATTTCAACCTACCTTTCCATGCTAACCACGTCATAAATTGAACCCTAGGAGGGGCAATATTCTTCCAAATGGCCATAGCACTTCTTAAATTAGACCCTTTATTTTACTGCATCCAACTCCTTACTGAGGCAGCAGAAAAGGATCCGGATGGATGAGCCAACCAAGTGCAAGAGTCCTCTGCTTGAGTTCTTAAGCTAGGTACCCCCTGAAGATACCCAATCAGGTTCTGAAGCTCCCCCTCTTCCCAAGCAAAAAGCGATCTTCGGAAAATAAAATTCCAGTCACCCCCATCTTTTCTTTGAACAAAATCAAACACAGAACCATCCTTCTCAACTGATAGAGCAAAAAGTCTAGGGAAAACAAGAGCTAAACTCTGATCATTAAGCCACACATCCAGCCAAAATTTTGTCCTAAGACCATTCCCAATCACAATCTTGAAATTAGACCCAAAGAACTCCTTTAAGGAAGGGTTACTTAAGGCTAAGGATATAATATCCTTCCATATGGTGGAGGGCACCTCGACTCCACTGTCCATGGACTCCATCTGCCACCACTTTGGCCATACTTGCTGCACACCACTTGTTTCCATATTGCTTTATCTTCCAATCCGTACTTCCACCACCATTTGATTAACAAGCATTCATTGACCTCATTGATCTTCCTCAAACCAAGCCCACCTTGGCTTTTATTTTGACACACCTCCTCCCACTTAACTAGATGTACTTTTCTCCTAACCTCATCACCGCCCCAAAGAAAATTAGACTGTATTCTATCTAGCTGCTTGGCAACACCCACTGGCATCTTAAACAAAGATAAAAAGAACACTGGCAGTCCTGATAAAACAGACTTAATCAACGTTAGCCGCCTTGCAAATGATAGACATTTCCTCTTCCAAAGTGCTAATTTCTTTTTGAATTTATCGACAATTGGCTGCCAAGTTCTCCTTCTCCTTGGATTTGAGCCTAGTGGCATACCTAGATAATTCAATGGCAAATTTTGGGGCAAACAATTCAGTTTTTTAGCATACGTTTTCACCAAATCATCCTCAACCCCAATCACACAAACTTTGCTTTTATGAAAATTAATTTTTAACCCAGACATTATTTCAAAACATCTCAAAATTCTCTTAATTGCAATGATTTCCTCCCAATTAGCCTCGCAAAAAATAATCGTATCATCAGCAAATTGAAGATAAGACAACTTGAGTTCGCTCTGACCCACCACAACTCCTTTGATCAGCCCCAAACCTTTTGCTCTTTCCATAAGAATATTTAGTCCCTCTGCCACCAAGTTGAAGAGGAGAGGGGACAAAGGATCACCCTGCCTTAGCCCTTTATAGGGAGAGAACTCTGAAGAGGGAGACCCATTCACTAACACAGAAATTCTAGCTATGGATATACATGTCTTTATCCAACCCACCCACTTGCCACCAAACCCGAAATTTTGCATCATTGAAATCAAGAAACCCCAGTTTACTGAGTCATAAGCCTTTTCGAAATCCAATTTAATAATAACCCCTTTCCTCTTTGTCTTTTTCCACCAATCCACCACTTCATTAGCAATTAGGATCCCATCAAATATGCATCGACCACTCAAAAAACCTGATTGAACTTCACTAATTATCATAGGAAGCACTGGCTTTAGTCTTCGGGACAGGACTTTAGCTAGGATCTTATACACAGAACTTACCAGACTAATTGGCCTATAGTCAGACAACCCAATAGGACACTCCTTCTTTGGGATGAGCGTTATGAAGGAACTATTAACACCTGAAGCCAACTTCCCATTTAAATAAAAATCCTGCATCATTTGCACAATCTCATGTTTCACAACATTCCAGCACCTTTGGTAAAAGGCTAAATTGAATCCATCAGGCCCAGGAGCTTTATTCCCTGCACACTCCTTTACAGCATTCCAAATCTCAAGCTCTGAAAATTCTGCCTCCAACATACTAGCAGATTCAGTGCTTATTTTAACACATTCACCGGCAAGTTTCGGTCTGTCCAGCCAAGATTCTGCAAACAGACTAGTGAAAAAACTCACCACTGCCTGTTTAATTAAATCTGGCTGATCAAACAAGATCCCATTCACAACCACAGAGTCCAACAGATTCTTCCTTTGCCGCCTACTAGCCATGATATGAAAATACCGTGTATTCTTGTCCCCATTTGCAGCCCACAACAATCTAGATTTTTGATGCCACATACTCTCTTTTTTCTTACCCAAATCCCATACTAAACTCTGCATCTCCCTTCTTTGGTTTTTTTCAAACTCCTGCAGATCTCTGACTTCAGCCTTTAAATCCCATTCATGTAGTTCATCCTCCGCTTTTTTCAACTTTTCATCAACATTCCCAAACACTTCACTATTCCATCTTCTTAACTGACCTCTCAAATGCCCCAACTTTTTCCAAATTCTATAACTAGCCCATCCACTTAGTTGACAATTATCCCAAGCATTCTTAACAACATCCATAAAACTGGGATGAGTACTCCATGCATTAATACACTTAAATGGTTTAGGCCCCCAGTCCCTCTTATCATTCATGATGATAACTGGGCAGTGATCAGAGATGCTTCTATTCAAACCCCACTGTTTAAATGGAAATTTCTCAAGCCATCCAGTATCCAACAGAAATCTATCTAATCTGCTCCACCTTTCTCCTTCCACATCGTTACACCATGTAAATGACCTCCCAAGCATTGGTAAATCATGCAACTCCATAAGGTCAATGAAATCATTAAAATCCAGCATCCCCCTATCCCTTCTAGCACACCCTTTCCTTTCACTCATGAATCTGATTTCGTTAAAATCACCACCAATACACCAAGGACTTGTAAAGGCTAATTTTAGTTTTGATAGCGACTCCCATAATAACCTCCTACCTATAACATCATTCGGTGCATAGACATTTAAAATAACACACTCAAATGTTCGATTGATTATACCTGCCAAAAGGATGAAGCTTCTATTGCTGCAACACTCCTTAAGCTCAAAAACCTCAGGATTCCATAAGCACAGAAGCCCACCAGTACTTCCTTCAGCACCTACCTCCAGAAAACCCACATCCTCATTTGGCCATAAAGACTTGATGAACAAATCATCAATACTATTTCTCTTTGTTTCCTGAAGCAATAGTACCTCAATTTTTCTTTCCTTAACAAAATTCTTGATGCTCCTCCTCTTTTCTGGTCTTCTTAATCCCCTTACATTCCATGTTACAATCTTCATCAATATCATTCAGCCAACCCTTGTGCCCCTGAACTACCCATACAATTAGGCAGCCACATCAGCTTCTTCCACCATTTCCTTGTCCTGCAGTTCCATCTGAATAATTCTTGTGACAACCTCCTCCTCCTTACCTTGGCACTCCATACCAAGTACCTTCCCAACTGCAAGTGTATTTTGAGCTTCAATTTGCAGCTTTCTCCTACTCCTGGAGTTATTACTATGCGAAATTGATGAAGAGATTGCTGTCGCAGTAGCTCTGAAAATAGCTCCATTTCTGAAACCAGTTGTGGCGAGAACCCCTTTCTGATTTACCTGTCCACGGTTTTGCTTGACCTTTTTCATTGTTTCAGAGCCTTTCTTCTTGCCCAGATTCACATTTGCAACATCACCTCTTGTTGGACCTGACGGAGTATTTTTACCCTTTCTTTGGGGCTGATCTGATTGCATAACGGATGGGCCACTTTGGGACTGGCCAACACAATCACTCAAGTTTGAAGCTTCCACAATTGGCCCATTTACTAGTGCCCCAGATTGCGGCCCCTTTAACACTACTTGTAAATTAATATTAGGCCAAACACAATCTGACCCCCTCATGCTTCTTACAAACCCAGACGTGCACACCTGGTCCTCCACATTTTGAATTTCACCTGACGGCTCCTGAGTTGGCCACGCCAACTGCTCCAAACCTTTCCCATTACAATCTTCCTTATCTTTTAAGTTTCCCAGGTCACGCTCTGTGATATTTCCCAGATCTCGGTCAATACATCCACCTTGATTCGGAAGTTCACTTTCCACTTTATCCTTATCATTGGTTGGCACCACATCATTTTTTGCCACATCCCCCTCTTCCTTTGACACAGCATCATTACAGGCACTCCCATCAACCTCACCTTCCTTTCCTCCATCATCAAGTTGTGCCTTCTGCACAGAACCAGCACTTTGAATAATTGAATCAAGGATACCATCACTCACCTCCCTTTTGCATTGGTTAGACACATGAAGCATCGGACAATCTTCACAAACTCGAACTGGATACGTAGACCCATTACACTCCAAAAGCACCATCGTATTAATAACCTCCATACTGGATGTAACAACTCGAACCTTGCCATATTGGAAGGAATTGGGATTGTTAATGGCATTATCCAGTTGCACCACTTCTCCCCATAAGCTACCAATGTCTGTAAAAGTTTGAACACTCCACACATTAAGTGGAACTCCCATACAAGTAATCCACACACAACGTTCACTTCCAATGGACTTCCCTTTCTCCCAGTCAGTTACATAATCACTCCACTCACTTATCCAGTTATCCATGCATGCTCTTGCCTCATTCATCTGTTGTTTTGAGCTAAAGGTTAGTACTGCTAACCTACCACCCCCACTTCTGACTCTGACCCCTTCCATCCGAGCCATTACCTTATCTTTAAACTCATTGAATGCCGTAAATGAATTAAACACCATCAATAAACTTTCATACAGCCATCCATTTCCAGCTTCTCTTACTTTAACTACCATCCGCATCTTTTCTGTAGTCGCATCATTCTTCACGACTTCTGCATATGATCGCCTTCCTTGATTCTTCAGTCCTATTTGAGGAAGAACCTTCTGAGATGTCCTCCCCATCCAAGCCTCCCCTCTGTTTCCTGCCCTTTCCACCTTCCGCTCCCCTTTTTGGTAATCGGCTTTCTTCACCCTTAATGCCTTATTTTCACACCACAATCCATCAGCTTTCTGAATCGCCATATCAGCTGCTACACTGCAATCATACCTCACAAAACCAAAGCGTGTTCCCGTGCCTTTTCTTCTCTTTGCCGGTATGAAGACATCCTTTACTACTCCGAATTTACCAAACATGGAGAATAGCCTCTTTGGATCCATGGAGTTTGGTAAATCATCCACAAATACTGTAAACAAACCTTCTGACAGGGATCGATTTCTTGAAATTCCCCCTCTTCTTCTTCGTAGCACTGGAATCCACCCTCCTCTCTCCATAATACGAGATTTTTGCAACACAATGATGCATTTCTTACTCCACTAATCTTTTTTAACTCTCCCTCCCGACATTAATACTAACAATTTTATTAACACACCATTTTTTTCTGAATCCCAAAACTTGGTTTTGTTTACTTATTTCGTTTCTCTTTTTGAAAATTTTCATCTGAATTACTTTGAAAGATACATGGATAGCACAAGAAGATGAAATGTTGTTTGGTTATTTTTTGTTGCTTGGTGGTCCCTTCCTTATTTCAGCTTTGTGTTGCCAATTCATTTTTTTAGCTATGTTTCTTTAGCCCCTCAAATGGATCCAATCATTGGCGATATTTAGGAATTCTAGCCAATGATTTTTACGACACAAATGGAAAACAAAAGATTATTTGGGTCGCCAACATTGCCAATCCATTGAGAGATACCTATGGAGTTCTAAAGATAACTCAAGAAGGGAAGCTTATGACCAATGACAGGAGTGGGATCTCCACCATTTTGAACACTAGACAAAATTCTCCAATAAGTAATATAAGCAACAGAAGTGCAACACTTGATGATTCTGGGAATTTTGTTTTGAGATCAGGAGAGCATGTTCTATGGCAAAGTTTTGATTATCCGTTAGGGCCGGCCCTGGGCATAGGCCACAAGGCCATGGCCTAGGCCCCTCAAAATAAACTTAAAAAAAGGCCCCTCCTATTATAATTTAGTATAATATATTAGGTATGTTTTAAGTCTAAAAAAATTAAAAAAGGTTCAAAATAACTTAAAATAAATTGACCCATTAAAAAATTGAAAGGCCATTCAAAAAAATTAACATTGTTATCTATTGGAAAATAGACCCAAAAAAGGGGGTCTCTCTTATTATAGTTTAGTCTAATATATTAAGTATATTTTAAGTCCAAAAAAAATTAAAGAAGGCCCAAATTAACTTAAAATAAATTAATCCATTAAAAAATTGAAAAGCCCATTTAAAATAATTAACATTGTTATTCATTGAAAATGATTTTGCAAAAAAATTAGATTATGCAAGTATGATTGATTTATTTGCTTCTAAAAATACAAGAAGAGTGAGGGTCAAGCGATACTTATTAGTTATTGTAATGTAATGCTAAGTATTTTTTGTGATTTTGACACAAATCTTTTGTCCTTTACTTTCAAAATTTTTTTTTTTTTCATTCAATGAAAAAAAAATGTGAAGGGCCCCAAAAATTTGTTAGTTAATTATTGGCTTTAGGCCCCGGAAATCTCAAGGCCAGGCCTGTTATCCATCTGATTTGTGGCTACCCAACATGAAATTGGGTTTGTTTGACTTGAAGAGTGGAAACCCACGACATAAGTTCCTCACTTCATGGTTAAGCCCAAAGGTTGCAGATCTAGAGGCTTTCATGCTAGGTGTTAATCCAAACAACACAAAGCAACTTATGTCTTGGAAAAGAGGAATTGTTTATTGGAGCAGTGAAATCTTTAATGGAAAAAATTTCAACTGCTCGGCATATGTGGAGTTCAATTTCAGTTACTTGTCGAATGAGAATGAGAGCTATGTCACTTGGAATGGTAGTAAGCCTTTTGCATCTTATTGGATTTGGTTGGATTCCTCACGTGTACTTAATTTTTGTTACTCTGCATATTTACACACAATTGTCAATTGTGATCTTGACCATGGTGATGATATTTGATGATACAGTTCGTTCCAATGAACGGGTCGGGCTGATCCACGCTCCTCACGCCTATGTCCGAATGACCAAGACCACCGGAAGACCTGCACACGAGTTCAGCGGGGAACGGGGAGTCCCCCAGCGAACCCTCCGACGAGCAAGTTAGAAAGAGGAGTGGAGTATAGAGCGAGTTTAGAGATAGAAAGCTTAACCTTCTTCTTGTCTTCAACGTCTGCTTATATCCTCTGGTAATCATTTCGTTGTCCCTTCCGACCTGTCACCTTAGCAGAAAATCTATGTTGTAGCTTACCTCGTTCGGGGTGAGGGCGTGCTGTCCCGACGGAGAGGGGTTATCGCAATAAATGCTGTAAGGGGCCTCACTAATGGCGATGTGGCGTAGCAATAACTTTGCAGATCTTTGTCTGCTGATGTGGCTTGCCCTTCTCTTGCCATGTGTCTTGATGCCATTGGTTCCTATTGCTATGTGGGGCTTCAGCAGTGCTGGGCTTCATTAATTGGATTATGGTTAGGGCCCAATACAAAACTTATATGATGAAAAAAAAAAAACTCTCAACCCTTGTAACAAAATTCTATAACAAAATAAATTTTTAATTTTTAATTTTTAATTTTATTAATTTAAATCTTAAATTTTTGATTTGTTCTCAATTTAAATCAATTGTCTATTTCCATTAAATAAAACCAACAAAAAAATTAGTATTTTAATTATTAAACTCAATGAAAAATTATATTTTAGACATTTTATGTAGATTTACATTAAGTTTAATGACTATATTTTTTTTTCATCAATTTTACTTAACAAAAATAGGCTGATGATTTAGATTGAGAACTGTTAAAGCATGTCTAAAATATATTACATTTCATATTTGTTAAGTTTTAATATTTGTATTTCCTTATTTTCATGATTTTTTTGATTAACACTCTACATAAAGTCCTTGGTTCGAAGCAGGTATTGTGACAGCACCATGCTGCCACAGCAAACGGTGGCGTTTACAAGCTTTTCTTTTCTTTTCTTTTTTAAAAGTTTGTGCAATTTGTTTTTTTTTTTTTTGACCATTTATTTTATTATTTATTTTTTTTTAGGTAAATTATAAATACACCTCATATGGTTTGCTTAAAACATGTATTACTCTCGGTAATTTTGAAAATTATAAATATTCTCTTGGCATAATTTTTTATTTAACATAATTAATAGAAAAAATGAAATTCATAGCTACTATAAAATAATAAAATTATCATAATCATTAATTGTTTATTCATATGTGAGTATTTTTTTTATATAATATGTGGTGGATAAAAATCGAACCACTTAGGCTGCGGCGGAGATAGCTTGATTTTTGGCCTGAAAAGCACTTAGATAAAGGTAAAAGGAAGTGGTTGAAGCAGTCTGGAGACCCTCTGATGCCTAAGTCAATGACAGAGATAGATAAAGGTGTAGGATTATCTTAGTAAGGTTCAAGTAGAAGTGTTTTCATACCTCCATTATGTTGATTGCTTTCCCTTTTATAGTTTGCTTCTACTAGCCATTGTGAGTTGTTAGGCTTCCCCCCACCTGTCACGTCAATCCCCTTTCCTTAGGAATTGTGTTCCACAAAGTGCGGATTTCTAGGAGTTAGTTAAGCTTAAAATAAAAGGATGTGAGTTGATTGGATCTGCGCCCTTCTTGGGCTTGCTTTCTGCCACCTTTCTCCTGTCCTAAAACTCCTTTGGCCTAGTTTGGTCCTGGGCTATTAGGCCAAACTCAAACTATCCTGAGCTGACCTTCTATTTTGCTGGTGATGTTGCCTTCCTGCTGCTAGCTTAGGAATTCTAATCCTGCCCTATGTTGATTCGTTTTCTGCCTCCCACATAATATATAATTGAAACATCAAAATTTTGAAAACTATAAATAATCCATTGTTATAATTTTTTATTTAACATAATTAACAGAAAAAATAAAATTCATAACTATTCTCCTATTACTTTATACATGAGAGGGTAATTTATAAATCAGTTAGGCCGAGCTAAGGAAATTGCTTTCTTTATTGGTTGGGCCACGTAGTGGGCCGGGGTAAGAAATGTTATAGCTCGGTCTAAAGGCTAATTGGTTGGGCCTAGTTGGGGTCCGAAACGAGCTAAGATTCACACATAGTCACGGTGAGGTAATTATGTCATTCTGCACTATTAGCTCGGTCTTAAGTTGTTAACCCAGTTAGAGTGCACCAAACCGGGGTATAAGCAATGAAGGGAAAACCGAGCTAGTTGGAGCTCGGTCATTTTTGCCGATTTAGCATGGCCATGTTAGCTCGGTCGTTTTGTCATACTACCGAGGTAAAACCATCTCACTTGGTTTAAACAGTGAGGGGGGTGTTGAGGGATAAGCATTATCTTTCAGGAGTGTGATTCCTAGGAGGACTCTACATGGAGGAATAAGAATCCTACTAGGATCGTGCCACACGGAACCTTTAAAAGCTCATAACAGAACCTATGGAAGAGGTAACACAACTTTGATTCCCGAATACATAGAGCTTTTGTCTATTTGTCTATTTTGCTGACTTAGGCATCGGAGAGGTATCTGGCACACACTCGCCGGCTAGCTCACGTTTGTGTTTTCAAGGAGTAAAAGCGACGACGTTTGGAGGAGCGCAAACTTGATCAACAGGATTATATGAGAACATTATTTCTTGCTCGTACAATTGGCGCCGTCTGTGGGAAGTCCAGAAAGAACAATACCTCTTGATCAAATTTTCCTCACTAGTTGGAAGCAATGGCGCACAATGAAGACTTGCCGCAATCAGCTATTGACGGACAAACCCCGGAGGGAGGTGGAAGGCGCGAAGGCTTGCCTTCTGTCCTTCCCATGGCGGATTTAGAATCCCAGCAACAGGAGGGATGTGAGGGGGAGGCGGGCTAACAGCCCCCGTCGCTCTCAAAGTCCTGAAAGACAGAGGCGGAGGATCGACCATCAAGTTCTGGAGGATCGCGTGAAGGAGCAGGACAAGTTGATACGAAGGATGGCGGCGGACATGGAGTCAATGAAGTGCCAGATAAAAGGCAAAGGGGTGGCGACAGGAGAGGGGCGTAAAAGCAACACGCCCCCTCGCCACTCGGAAGGTCGTGGTAGGCATGCCACACCATCGCAAGCAGAGAGTAGGAGCTTGAGAACAGACGACACTCAATCAAGGACTTCCAGGACTCGTTACTCCAGGTCTGAGAGAATGAGAACAGAGAGGTCATATACTGAGGGAAGCACCCATCGGCCCTCGCACACGCACCAGACGTCATCTAGACACACGGAGTTGCCTAGATCATCTGACTTGCGAACTGTACTTGAAGAAAGGGCACGATGGAAGGAGGATACCAGGGCACGTGACCCGCGCAGAGTTTCAGCTCTTCAGCGGTTGGCTCCTCGGACACATGAGAGCGTCGAGGTAGGAATGCCAATACCGCGCATTGCTTACGAACCAACAGACAAAGCATTAGCAAGGTTACAGAGCTCGCCGTTCATTCCGACAATTGAGAACGCGCCCCTACCTTCGGGCTTTCACCAGCCCAAATTCACTACTTATGAAGGGAAGACAGACCCCTACATGCACCTAAGCCACTTTCGCCAGGTTATGGCAGTATACCGGCGGAACGAGGCTTTAATGTGCACCCTATTCCCATCCAGCCTTGGCGACCTAGGCCTAACTTGGTTCGAAAGGCTACCAGAAGGCAGCATCGCCTCGTGGGTATAATTGGCAGAGGCGTTCGTGACAAGGTTCAGAACGAACACCAAAACACCAGTAGAGATCGATCAGCTACTCTCCATTGACATGGGCGACAAAGAAACGTTGAGATCCTACAACAGCCGCTACTGGGAAACCTTCAACTAGATTGGGGATTGCCCTACAAACCTTGCCATTGCGCAATACAAAAGGGGTCTACCAGTCAGAAACAAGTTAAGGGACTCAATTACTATGACGCCACCCCTCACGATAGAAGCCTTAATGGAGCAAGTGCATCAACATATTCGCGTGGAGTAAGATGGCACCCGTGCTAAAACAAGATCTGGCACAGCGGCAATGCCAGATAAAAAGACTATAGTAAAAGTCAACACGGTAGAACGATCAAGCAGGAATGGGCGAGGCAGGCGGGCCAGTAGAGAGGACCCAGACAAAAGGTGGTTAGGAGTTCGCACTGCCATAACCACGGTGTTCAAAAAACCAATCTACCGGATTCTCAGTGAGATACGCGATGAACCTTTCGTCCGATGGCCAGCCAAGTTGGGAGAAGCACAGAAAAACTATGACGAAAGGTCCCGGTGCACCTTCCATGATGAAAAGGGGCACCGCACTGAAAATTGCACGCCGTTGAGGCAGCATCTAGAGGAGTTAGTGGCAGCTGGACATCTGGACCAGTACATAGAAGGAGGGACACAACCAGTCCCCCAGAACCATAACAACCCAAACGCAATGCCGGTCGACGCCTCACCCCAAGGCGTAATTAACGTAATACATGGAGTATTCGAACCTGAGCGGGTATGTGAGCTCAGGGGAATGATCAAAAAGGTTGAGCACTTAAGGGAGGTATTAAATGCACAACCTGCCATCAAAAAGGGGAGAACAGAGGCCACGAATGTCATATCTTTTTCAAACAGAGACTTGGCAAGGATATATTGCCCTCACAATGATGAACTGGTTGTCACTCTCCGCGTCAAGAATTTCGACATCAAGCGGATTTTGATTGACCAAGGGAGCTCATGTGAGATAATATATTACGAAACCTTCAAACAACTGAAGTTGGAGGACAAAGACTTGGCACCTACAACATCTCCCCTGATCGGATTCAACTCAATGCCAGAGTGGCTAGTAGGCAAGATAATCCTCCCAGTCAGAGCAAGAAGCATGACGAAACAGGTGGAATTCTGGGTATTAAAAGTCCCTTCCACTTACAACATAATCTTGGGAAGGACTTGGTTGCACGCCATGCGATCGGTAGCGTTAACCTACCATCAAGTATTACGGTTCCCCAACGAAGCCGGAGTAATTAAAGAGGTCTTTGGAGACCAAATTATGTCCAAACAGTGCTTCATCACAGTAAATGACAGCCGCGCTACCAAAGGGTATGTACAGATGGTGGAAGAACCCGAGAGCAATGAACTGTTCGCGGATGTTGGCAAGGCAGCTGAACAGAAGGCGGTGGAAGACTTGGTATAGGTAAGAATAGATGAAAAAAACCCAAAAAAGTTCTTCTTGCTCGGCTCGTCTTTGTCCAATACTGAGAGGATAGAGGTCATGGAATTCTTAACCTCTAACATCGAAGTGTTCGCCTGGACACCATATGACATGCTTGGCATTGACCCAAACTTCATCTGTCACCAACTGAACGTCCACCCAACTGCCAGACCAATTATACAGCGCACTTGCAGATCGGCACTGCACCATGCCGAGATAGTGACGGAAGAAGTAGGAAACTTACTAGAGACAGGAGCTATCAGAGAGGTGCACTGTCCCAGGTGGATCTCCAATACCGTCGTCGGACTACAAAATAGTCAACAAGGCATGCCCAAAGGACAGCTTTCCCCTACCACAGATAGACCAACTGGTAGACCTAACGGCAGGACATAATCGACTTAGCTTCCTTGATGTGTATAGAGGTTACCATTAGATCGCTATGTATGAGCCAAACCAGGAGGTCACATCTTTTACAACTTCTAGAGGGCTGTATTGTTACAAGGTCATGCCCTTTGGCCTAAAAAACGCAGGGGCAACATTCCAACGAATGGTCACCAAGATGTTTGAACCATTGTTGGGCAGAATAATGGAGGCTTACATAGACGACATGGTGGTCAAAAGCAAGGATGAGAATGACCATCTCAGGGACTTAGGTGAAATGTTCCAGATTCTGAAGAAGAACAAGTTGCGTCTAAATGCATCCAAGTGTGCATTCGGCATAGGATCGGGCAAATTCCTAAGCTTTCGGGTAACTAACCGAGGTATAGAAGTAGACCCCTCTCAGATCAAAGCAATCCAGGATCTTGAGAGGCCTAACACAGTCAAGGAGGTGCAAAATCTCACTGGCCTAGCAGCCGTACTCAATCGGTTTATAAGTCGGTCGTCAGACAGATGCCGACCATTCTTCCAAGCATTAAAGGCCAAGTTTGAGTGGGACGAAGAATGCGACCGAGCCCTAGAAAACCTGAAAGAGTACACGTCTTCTCAACCACTGCTTGTCACCCAAATACCTGGAGAAGAGCTCTTTTTGTACCTGGCAGTTTCACAGCACGCAGTCAGCGCAGTGTTGGTCAGAGCGAAAGGAATCCAACACCTGCCCATCTTCTATGTTAGCAAGACTTTGCTGGACGCAGAAACCAGGTACTTACCATTGGAAAAACTAGCCTTAGCCTTAATGATGGCCTCAAGGAAGTTGTCGCATTACTTCCACGCCCATACTATAATCGTCCTAACAGCTTTTTCCCAAAAAGCTTTGTTTGAGAGGGCGAACTTTTCTAGGCGAACCTTGAAATGGGCGGTGGAATTGGGACAGTTTGATATCAAGTTTCAACCCAGAACCGCAATAAAAGCTCAAGCCTTGGCAGACTTTGTGGCAGAGTTCACACCAGGAAGTCATCATATCTACCTAGTTGACTTGACTGGCACAACAGAAAAAGGAAATGGAAAGTGCCACAGGAACTATGTAACCCCTAAAACAAGATGCCTAGCCACATCCCAAGGCACACCGAATTGAAGATGGGGAGGAAGAGGTAGACCGCGCTATGCTTGGCAAAGACTCATCAACAAGTAAAAACTCGTTCCAAATAGATAGTGACGGACAAACAGCAGGCAGGGACTTGGAAGAAAACATAAGCAGCACGCATGACCCCAAGACATCATCCGACCCCTCCACTTGCTAGAAGCTATTCGTTGGAGAGATGTGGAAGCTCTTCGTGGATGGAGCATCCAATAGGCACGGTATAGGACTTGGCATAGTCTTCATCTCACCAGATGGCTTAGTAGTGGAACAAGCAGTCAACCTTGGCTTCCCAACATCAAACAATGAGGTGGAGTATGAAGCACTTTTAGCAGGCCTAAAATCAGCACTTTTCATGTAGGCCACCGAGCTAATGGTTTACAGTGACTCCTAGCTGGTAGTAAATCAGATTTCAGGCGACTACGAGGCAAAATATGAGAGGATGGCTAAGTACCAAGAGTCAGTCAGAAAGGAGATCATAAAGTTCGAAGTAGTACGGATAGAGCAGATCGGCCGAGAAGAAAACAGTAGAGCAGACGAACTAGCAGGCTTTGCTTCAATGGTGGATACATCTATCCCACATCCGTTACTGATTGACTACCTACCAAGACCAAGCATTGAAGAACCCGAAGTAGCTGAGGTATGTTGCGCCGAATTAGGCCCTTCATGGATGGATCCCATCATAATGTTCTTAAAAGACGGTGTCTTACCTGAAGATAAGAAAGAGGCTAACAAAATAAGAGCAAAGTCACAGCAATTTTGGCTCTCCCCATCAATGGCCTTGTACAAAAAATCCTTCACAAGTACTTACTTAAAGTGTGTCCATCCCGGCAAGGTCGAAGCATTCCTGTTTGGGATACACGAAGGCGTATACGGAAGCCACCAAGGAGGAAGATCATTGGCTTACAGAGCAATTTCGCAAGGATATTGGTGGCCATACATGCATGCAGATTCAGAGAAGTATGTCAAGAAATGCGAGAAATGTCAGAAGTTCGCTGTAGACACCCCATTTTTGACCGTCCTCAAGACTTGGACGTGACCGCTGGAACACTTGGTGATTACCCATGTTCGTGTTTCGTTTTGAGTTCCCGGAGGTCTCGGCTACGCGCCTTGCTTCAGGATCTCTCAACTCGACTGTTCTGTGTTTGGTTTTGCACCAAACACTTGTGTTTTTGTTTCTGAGGGTAGAGAGTAGCTTGTTAGCTACCCCTGGCACCCACCGGCCATGGCTTGAGGCCACTGGCTGTGTTTTGAGGCTACCGGCCATTGGTGAAATATATCATTGGCCGGTCGGCATTTGGTGTGGCCGGCCGACCATATGTTTGGCCGATGGCCTCCTTTTCTGGCCGATACCACCTTTTTGCCTTTTTCAAGCATGGTGCATGCCAGCTGTGCCAGCTAGAATGCACAAGACCTGCCCCGTGCATATATGTGGCTATTTTGCACCTTTGACCTTTTTTTTTGCACCCTTTGCTCAAAGCTTCTTGAGGAAGCTTTGACCCCTTGTCTTGGCTTCCTCAAGAAGCTTGCACTTTTGAGATAGCTTCCATTGGAAGCTTAGTCCTTTTGACCTTTTTTTGCAATAGCTTCTCTGAGAAGCTTAGAGCCTTTCCTTTGTCTATATAAGAGACCACCCCTCCTCCTTTGTGTTGGTTCAACAAAATCAGACCTAAAGCATATATATTCTGATATATACACTTTCTCTCTCTATATCTCCTTCTCTCTCTTCATTGTGTGTGTGTTTAAGGGCCAAAAGTTTGATTTCTTCTTAGTTTTTCACTAAGACACACACTACTACACCATACTTCGACTTTGGGAGGCATTGAGGGTTTGTTCTTGAGGTTTTGGACTAATTTTGATCAGAGGAGGAGGGCTGCATTTGCTGTTCTTCAAAGGTTCTTCAAGGGTAACACTCTTACTTTAGATTCCCCAATCTTGCACTAGACTTTTGCCTATCTTGCTTACTGTTTTAGACTTTGTGTATAACTGAAAAAAGTCTTGTCTTTGCATGCTTGAGATACTTCATTAAGGTTGTTTTGGTGTTGGAGGTCGACCTCCCTCTCTTAGACCTTGTTTGGCCCTTTTGGTACTCTCTTTGTTAAGCTTTGGTTACCTTTGTGTGTTGAACTTCTCACCACTGAAGTCCAGTGGATTTTCAGTGGTGAAGAAGGAGTTTTGAAGTCTTGCATAGGGGAGGGACACCCCTCTCCCTTAGTCTCTTATTTTTGCATGTTTTGGCTCTTAAAGGTAGCATGTATAATTGGTTGTCTTTGGCCCCATTTCAGAAGTTTTTGGATGTTATTTGGTCATATGTTGCCTCTGTTTTTGGTTGGATTTGTGGCCCCTTGCATGCATAGTATACTTACCTTGCATTCCTCCATTTTGCCTAGAAGTATGTCATGTATTTAGGCCATGATTCTTGCATGTTATAGCTTAACTTCATGAAGGTTTTAGCATTATTTTGCCATGCTCAAGGACTGTTGGGTGCTGTTTTAGCCACATTTGCCATGTTTAGGATAGCCTCTTTGCATTTTGGCTTGTGAGCCTTGAGCATGTGGGTCTCTAGCATGCTTAGCCTAGCTTATTCTCATGATTTGGGATCATTAGGGACCATGTTTCAGTCCATAAACCATGCTTGTATGCTTGCATTTATCACTACTTTCATGCTTTGAAGAGTTGTTTTGTTGTGCCTTGAAATGAGCATTGTGCATGCATAAGTGTTTAAGTCTTTGGGGCTGCCATATCAGTGGTTCTTGGGGGCTCATTTTGCATGTTGAAACTTTACTTTGTATTGAAAAGTGCACGCCATGAGTGGTTGGGGTGGTTGTAGTAGGATGCTCTCTTTGGTGGCCTTGAATGCTTTCTCTTTTGTATCTATTCCCTAGCATGTTTTGGTGTCATCTTTTGCATGTATTTTAGAGTTTTAACATGAGTGTTTGATATCCATGTACCTCACCTTTGAGTGCTCTTGAGAATAGCCTTCCATGCCTTAGCTTTAGGCTCTTTGGTTTGCTTGTTTGTCATGCATGTTGTCCATCACTTTGGCATTTTTGGCCACTGTTTTGGGGATGGCTGAGGCCTCCCATTTCAGTCTAAGTCCACTCTTGTATATGCTTGATTTGTTGCCTTTAGTTTCATGCTCGCATTATGCCATGTTTGCATTACATGTTAGGTTGCATTGCATTGCATCTCGCATGCTTAATACATTACATTTGCATGCTTAGGTTATCTTGTATTTGGCATGCCTTGTAATTTAGTCTCATGTTGCACAATTGAGCCACATTGCATGCATGCATTTCATGGCTTGGTTTGGGGTGTCAAACCAAGCATGAGGATTGAGAAGTGTTCATACTTAAAGTGACGAAACACGTCTCAATCCTCGGTCGCTGATGCCTTTGATCTCAACATGATAGGGTGTTAGCTTTCATTTGATTGTTGCATACATTTTACATTAAATGGAAAACTTGGCTTCTTAGGCCGTCGCGCATAATTGATGGCCCGAGGGTCGAGGGCTATGCTCCCTTGAGTCTATTGCATGATAGGGAGTGTGGTCATGCCCACATTTGCTTGAAAATTCCATGCCATACGCTGCTTGCCCTCTGCTGCTGTCAACTGCAGGATTCTACAGGAAGTAATGGCCGGCCGGCCACTTACAGTGCCGACCGACCATCTGTGGTTGGCCGGTGGTCCAACATTTGGCCGACAAGAACATTCCCATGGCCGGTAGAGTTGAAATGTGGCCGGTGGCATTCCAAAACACTCAGGGAATAATTCAAAGCAGTTCTGGAAATTCGTGTGATCCTTAGAGGAGCAAGGCAGTGTAAACAGAGGCAACAGTGCTATGGCAGCGAGTTTCCGGGCAAGACGAGTCAAGCATGCATCATTCGCGCATTCCTAGGCAGAGCTGCGGCGGTCTTTTCGGTTTCATTTTTAAATTATTTTTGTGAAATAATTTGTTAATTAATTAGAGGGCCTGTAATAATTAATTAGCTAGGATAGTTGATTCATTATCTCGAATTGTATTATTCTTTCGGTCTCTCTAAGTAAGGGTGTATTTGTAATAAGTGTGTGTGAGTGTGTGCATGTCTTCCAATCCCACGTCTTTCTTCCCTTTTATTTACCCGCTTATGATGGTTAGACTAGGGCATATTTAAATTAGCATACCTTATGCTATGCATGCGTGCATCCATACATTTGTCTTACATACACCGGGCTCGGCGCATCATGCTAACTGCACTAGTATTTCAATTCCAAGTTGAGTACTTGTTAGTTGCAGCATTCCACATGCCATCCTAGGATTAGCCGAGCCTATTCTAGCTGCATCCTGCATGTGTTGCATTAGCCATCTTAACATGAACTAGGGTCATACATATGATTACTAACTAGTTTCTGTTTTGGCTTGGAGTACTAGGTAAGCTTTTTTTGCTTTAGCATACCGCACACGTGCGAATGTTGTCATAATAGCATGATTACCATGAGGCTAGCTGCTTATGTGATATAACTGCTTGAGTGCCTGTGAATGGAGGTCGAATTACCTAAATTGGAATAATGCATTAAAACTGTGAGTTTTAAAGCCCACTGGATAGTGGCAAAACCCTCTTTTCTAAAAAGCCCGCTCGAGGGTGGCAAAATCTACATTTTAGCCTACTTGCGAGTAGCAAACCATTTTTTAAAATAAACACAAAATGTTTTGTTCCAATTTAGGCGATTTGGTCTATACTTGTTTGTTGTGCGCATAACATAGTAATTCTAGGCTAATAACCGGAATAAGAACACGTAATATTTTCAAAACAAGATATCATGGTTAGTAGAGGCCGATCTTCGGATCGAGCGAGAGGGGGCGCTCATAGCTGACCTTCCCCAATCGTACCCAAGTTCCCGAGCCGAGGCAACTCTGGTAATGACAGACACGTGGCCTTAGGCAAATGAGTCAGGGTTTTCTAAATTTTCCCCATTAAAAAAATATTTAGGTGGCGACTCTGTATCTGGCAAAGCAGTCCATGTTTGGCACTTCTTTTCTAAAAATCTTTTTTTCTCAAAATGATTTGCCGGATTTGGACTCTTTGGTTCAGATTAAGAACCGTAACAAAATTGAGTCCAAACTGTGGGGTGAGGCCTTCACGCGGGGCGCGTCCACAGTTTCTGGCGACTCCGCTGGGGACTTAGAGAACTTGACTCAAACTCATGATATCTTGTTTTAACTACACTTATCTGTTTCTTTGCATTGCATGTGCATTGGTGTGCCTAGGATACCGTGTTTGCCATCTGTCATTCCTGAACGGTTTGCCGGAGGCTTGTCTTGTCAAGGCATGACCATAAGGCTGACCGGTTATGGGCTCTGACAGTATGGGAACACAAACCCCGGTTTTACCAGGGCCCCCTTTTGACCATTCGACCTAGTGCATATTCGGAATCCATAGTGACCATTCCAAGCTAGGACAGGTTGCTTACCCGATGTTAGGTTGTTTGAAACCGCTGTGTGCATAGTGAAACCCTAGTTCCTGACAAAATAAGACAGGAAAACCCTACCCCAACATAGGGGTGTTTTGGCTCTCACTTATCTGCTATGTGCTTTAGAGTGCGTCTCTACAGGGAAGGCGTGTATCAGTTTGCAAGTTTGGGCACCAGGCCTGCAGGCATCAGTGTTTTTCGGGAATCAGTTATCTGCGGGTATCAGATTCAGACTTGGGGACAGTGATTCAGGGATAATGATCAGTGTTTGAGAACAGTATACTCAGCTTATCAACAGGGTGTTGTCATACCCAACTATGTGTTGTGTGTTTATTTTATGCTATTATGCTGTCCGTCTGTCTGGTTGTTTTATTTCCTTATTATTGCTTTATTTTATCTTTTTGCTAGGGTAGTTGAGCACGATTGCTTCTGACCCAGTAGATATTCCCCAAGCACTCTGGACTAGAGGTCGTCGACTCCATCGATCTGAGGATCTGGTAGACGGACAACCAGTGTACCACTCTCTACCCTCGGTTACTAGACGGAGGGCAGTTAGGTAGAGGGCATCAGTTCAACAGTCAGTTCAGAGAGCCTTATCTACCCCACCTGAGTACAGTAGGGATCAGAGTTCTGTTTCTCCCGCAGAGAGGGAATATATACCGGTAATTCAGTCAGAGTCGGATAGTATGGCCAGCTTAGAGGAGATGGTGCGCCAGCTCCAAGAGAGTATGAAAACAATGCAGCAAGACGCTGTCTAACAGGCGGAGTTTGCCAAGCAACAGGCCACGGTTATGACTGAACAAGCAGAGTTAATCGTGAGGCTACAACAGCAGACCGGAGCATCTGCTTTGCAGCAAGCTCCTCCCCCACCAGGAGTTCCAACCCTCGGGGAGACAACTAATGTTCAGAATGATACGGACATTCCCACAGGACCACCTCCACTCCCGGTTCTACCCCAAATCCCACCCCAGTTATCCAAAACACCCACCAACCTACCGGACTCCCCTTTTGAGTTCGAGACAGATCCCACAGCCTTAAAGTTGAGCAAACTCGAAAAGCTGTTCAAGAGATCCCAGAGAGTCAAGACCATCCCTGACATTGAAGATGGATATACCGACACAGCTGTGACACTGCCTGACAGATTCAAGATGCCACATATCGACCGATTTGATGGATCCGGGGATCCCATGGTGCACCTGAGGTTGTTTTCAGTTATCTTAAGGCCAATGGGCCTCACCAGACTGCAGAAGCTGTCTCTATTCGGCCGGACCCTATCGGGTGTGCGGCCATATGGTATGCCAAATTAGAAGATGACGTCAAGAGAAACTGGGACGAGATGGCTGAGGCCTTCATCGCGCAATACTCATATAATACACAAATCGAGATTACGACCCGTGATCTTGAGACAACAAGGCAAGAGCCTAAAGAGAGCTTCTCAGAATTCGTGACCAGATAGAGGGCCAAGGCCTCGATGATGACCCTAAGGCCCACAGATAAAGACCAGATTTGGATGATTGTGCACAATCTTCAGCCGAAGTTGATGCAGAAAATGATTGTGCTCCCATTTCCTACCTTTTCTGATCTACATGAAATGGGAGTACAAATTGAGGATGCCTTGAAGCAAGGCTTAATTGATAATGACCGGGAGCAACCCCGAAGAACTTTCAATCACAACAACAATGCAGGCCCGAGCGGCGCTACAACTACAAGAGCCTTCGAAGTGAGCATGGTCACCACCAACCTCCCTCCGAGAACCATGGCAGCTACGCCATTCTCCGGTGCGTCCGGAAGCCATACACCAACAGCCAAATACCCACCCAAAAACACAAGAACATTCGCTCCACTGTATATGCCCCTGTCTAAAGCTCTGGGGGTTTTAATCAGAAAAGGGCACTTGAAGCCCTTAGAGCCGCGGCCATTACCGGAAAGACTTCCCCCTACCCATAACCTAGCCAAATATTGCGCATTTCACCAACAACACGGTCATGACATCGACCTGTGCTTCCGATTACATCATGAGGTTCAAGATCTCATCGATAACGGGGTGATTATGCCTCCCGAGAAACCCAATGTTACGACAAACCCTCTCCCCACACACAACCAAGCTCCACCTCCCAAAAGAATCAACTTCATCCAGACTGGGGTCGTGTCTTACGATCCTAGCATCTATATCACTCCTTCCCACTTGCCTAAGCCGGAGGTGCTCCTTCCTGATTGCACCGACTTGTGCATGATGGATATCTCCATAACCCGACCTAAGCCACTGGTGGTGACTGTCGAAGACAGAAGATGGGAGATTTCAGAGGAGAGGGGGGTTGTTGAGCCAGAGTCTGAGGAATCTGGGAGTTTTGTTAAGAAGGTATATAGTCCGAGTGACTACATTTTGTCAGTAGGCCAGGATGGGCCAGATGTGGAATTACCAACAGGGGCAGAGCTGTGTGTGATTCGAGGGGATGGATTTAGGCAGAGGACAGACGATTTGACGGTTGTGGAAGAGGACCTCGCCAACCTCCAGTTTTTCAGTGACCAAGATCCAGGGGACGCAACAGTCAACTGGTTTGATTATGAGGAATCGGCAGAGGCTACTGGGTGGTTGGATGATCAACCGGATGTGGTGGAAGAGTTCCAACCAGAGCAAGGCCCGGCAGGGGCAAGAATGTCAGTGACGGCCGGAAGGGTCGAAGAACAGAGTACATTGCCGGAGATCGCCAGTGTCAAGAATTTCACTCAGGATTGGAGCATTGTGAATACAGGAATTATTGAACAGCCAGCTGTATTGACACAGTCAGAACAGGAAAGATTTGAAGATTCTGAGAGAATCAGGAAAGCTAAGGCCCATGTAGGGACTGAAACTGCTATGTGCACAGAAATAGAGAATGCTGCGAGCATACGGACGGAGAGTACTGCGAGTACCAATGTTTTCAAAACCGGACCGGTGAGCGAACCGGAAAAGGGACCGGGTGGACGGGTCACCGGTTCAACCGTCAGGTCAAAGCGGTTGAACCGTGACATCATAATTAATATTATATAATTAAAAAATATAATTATAAATTATAAATAAATAAAAATATATATAAATAATCAAATAAAAATAAAAATTGTTATATAGCATTTATTAATAATATTTAATAAAGTCATAATTGATAAAAAAAAAAGTCACTTATTTCAAAGAAATTAAATTTTTTAAACATTCCCTCCAAATAAATTGATTGATTGCTAGATTTAATTTTGGAGGGAAATGAAAATTTCAACTTTCCCTCCAATCAATATGTTTCAAATAATTTGATTGAATCCCACATAGAATTTTGTAGGTTCTCTTTGAAAAATCTTTTCCTATAAATAGGAATAGACTTTCATAATCTCCTCAAGCTTTCAAGTTTCAATGAGACTCTTCCTTATAAGAGGAGACTCTTGAAATAAGAAGTTTTAATCAAAATTTTGAAATATATATATATAAATATATAAGAAAGAAAGAAAGAAGATAAAAAAAAGTAAAACCCCCAAAAAAAAATAAGACCGGTTTTGGCCAGTTCGACCACTGGGTCACCGATTTTACCGATTCGACCAGTGGGTCACCAGTTTTCCCCGGTTTTGGCCCCAGTCCGGGTTCAGAGGGTTGACCGGACCGGAACAAGGTGTAGACACCCCATTTTTGACCGTCCTCAAGACTTGGACGTCACCGCCCGAACACTCGGTGATCATCCATGTGTGTGTTCGTTTGGAGTTCCCAGAGTTCTCGGCTCGCGCGCCGTGCCTCAGGACCTCCAGACTCGACCGTTTGTGTCCGGTTTTGCACCAGACACCTGTGTTTTGCCTTTGAGGGGCAGGGAATGCCTTCTGAGGCATCCCCACACACCACCGGCTAGGGCTAGAGGCCACCGGCTGGCTGTAGTTGTCACCGGCATTATATTGTGCCGGTCGGCACTATTTTATGCCGGTCGGCACTATTTTGGGCGAAATGACCAATTTGCCCAGCCGACCACTGTGCACTTGCTTTCTGAGATATTTTCAGACAGCTTTTGAGCCTTTTCTTCCCCTCCATACACGTGGATGGAGGGATGAGCTTGTTTGGTAACTTAACTTGTAAGTTTGGTTGCCTATACAAGAGAACTCTCTTCTCTTGGCTTAGGGTTGGGACTTCTTGAGAGATTTCAGCCATTTTAGAGAGAGCAAGCTCTGGTCTAGGTTAGAATTGTTATATCTATCCTATCTCTCTCTTTTCTTGCTTGTTTACTACACTAGGTGCTTTAGTTCACACTATTGCACACAAGCACCTAGTGTTACACCTTCTTCTTGGAACTGAGGCTCCAGCAGGTGGTTCTTGAAGTTTTTGGTGGTTTTTGAGCTCAAGGGACCAAGCACAACAACCTTTGTGAAGATAGTCATCAAGGGTAAGAAACTAGTCATTTTTACCCCATTTTTGCATTCCATTTTTACCTAGTTTAAAATAGTTTTTGAGCTTAGTGTTTGGCACAAAAAAGTTCTGATTTTGAACCCTCTTGGTTGTATATTAAGAGTGTTTTGTGGTTTGGGGAGGTTTGACCCTCTTTAGACCTTGAAAAGGGTCACTTTTTGTGCTATTTTGGAGAGATCCGGGACTAGTGTGTTTGGGCCTCTCCACCACTGAAATCTTGAGGGATTTCAATGGTGGAGATGGTGCCATAAAGTCCTAGAAAGGGAAGGGCCACCCCCTCCCCTTGATGTCCTTGGAAAGGACAAAATTTGCTTCCTTATGGAGCTTCATGCTTGAGTATGTGTTGAGCATGTTTGACTTGTTTTCCATGCTTATATTGCCATGTTATAACATGATTTCAAGTTGGTTTTGGTCACCTATGCATGTTTAGCATAGTTATCATGTAATGCCTATTTGATGCCTTAATATGTCTAGGAAGTATGCCTTCATTTCTAGCATGTTTTAGGCCTAGAACCATGAAGCTTGTATGCTCATTTTGCCATGATTTAGCTCTGTCCATACTTGTTTTGGTCAATCTCATCATGCATTACATAGCTCCTTTGTATTTGGCTTGTTGGCCTTGAGAGTATGTGAATGTAGCATGCCTTACTTGCTTCATTTTTGATGGTTTGGAACCACCTAACATGTCATTTCAGTCCCTTAGAGGTGCTTGTATGTTTACATTGCATGCCTCTTTGTTGCTTCCTAAGCTTGTGTTGCATGCTCCATGTTTAGGCCTTGTTGCATGACTTTGAATTCATGTCTCTTAGACGCCATCTAAGTGGTCCCTTGGGCCTAATTTGACATGCTAAAACTCTGTTTTAAGTTGTTAAGTGCATGCCATATTTGCCTTGTATAGGCATGGCTTAATGCCCTATTGACTTGCTTTGAAACCTAGGCCATTTTCATGTTTTGTTTGGCATACCTCATTGCATGATTTGGCATCATGTTTGACATGAATTTTAGAGCTTTCAATGCATGCTAGTTAGCTAGGTTTGGTCTCTTCAAGTGTGCTTAAGAGTTGCCATGATTTATGCCTTAGTGTTGATGCTTTAACATGTGCATGTGTGTGTGTGTCTAGGCCCCATTTGTAGGCACTTTGGCCACTGATTTTAGGCCCATTTTGAGTTGCCTAATTCATGTCTAAGTCCATCATTTCATTGATTTGCATGCTTGCCTTATATGCTTGTTTGAACTCTTTGCATAAGTGCATCACATTATCCATGTTGCATGCTAGACAATATGCTTAGGGTTTCATCACATTGGCATGCATACCAAGCCTCTTGAAGTGAGTTTGATAGAGGTTTGGCACCCTTTTGTGCTTGTTTGCATGGCATGCATTTGAAAGCAAAGTTGCATTCTTGGTCCTTAAGGCCATCATGCATGAAAATGCGCGATTGGTGGTCCGGGAATCAAGGCACATGCCCCCTTGAGCCAATAACATGATAAGAGGTGTGTGTAAGTGCATAAATACCTTGAATCACATTGCCATGCATTTTGTTGCCCTCTGCTGCTGTGGTCTGCAGGTTCTGCAGGAATTTTGTGCCGGCCGGCACTATTTAGTGCCGACCGGCAGTCAATTGGCAGCCGGTGGTTGAATTCAGTGCCGGTGGCCACACACTTCAGCCGGTGGTGTTCTACCCCAGCCGGTAGTGATCTCCAGTGCTCTGAGAAGTAGTTCTGAGACTTTGGCAATTTTCTGAGGAGGGTATCAGGGAAAACAGAGGCACACTTGCATGACAGTGCGATTCCGAGCGAATCCCGGGCGCGCGACGCATTCGGACCCTCCTCCCGAGGCATTTACTGCTTTAATTAGATTAGTTATTCGTCTAATTAACTTAGTCAATTTGTAATATTTAATTAGCTTGCGTAGTTAATTATTTGTATTATTCTTTTAGTCCCTCCGAGCGAGGGCAAATTTGTAATAAGTGTGTGTGAGTGGGTGTATGTCTTCCAATCCCCATTTCTTTCTTCCCTTTTATTTACCCGCTTATGTTGGTAGATTAGGGCACATTTAAATCAGCATACCTTATGCAATGCACGTGTGCATTCATGCATTTGTTTACACGCATTCGGGCTCGGCACATCACGCAAACTGCATCATATTTTTAATTCCAAATTGAATACGTGATAGTTGTTGCATCTCATGTGCCATGTTTAGGGTTAGCCGAGCCTACTCTAGATTACATCTCTGTATGTGATGCATTAGCCACTTAACATGAACTAGGTCATGCATGTTTGCTAACTAGTTTACTGTTTTGGCACGGAGTACGATGTAAGTTTTTATGGCTTTAGCATATCGCATGCGTGTGAGTGTTTACCATGACAGTATGCTTGCCATGCGGCTAAGTGCTTACATGATAAACTGTTTGAATGCCTGTGGGTGGAGGTTGGATTGCTTGAGTTGGAAAAACTCGTTGAAATCCGTATTTTAGCCTACTTGCGAGTAGTACAAAAACCAACACGTTTTTCGAAATAAAACGGATATGCAATGTTTATTTCCAAATTAGGCAATCTAGTCTATACTTTTGTGTTGTGCGCATCACATAGTAATTATAGGCTAATAACCGGAATAAGAACGCATAAAGTTTTCAAAAACGGATATCACGGTTAGTAGAGGCCGGTCTTCGGACCGGGCGAAAGGGGGTGCTCATAGCTGACCTTCCCCGATCGTACCCAAGCTCCCGAGCCAAGACCACTTTGGTGATGACGGACATGTGGCCTTCGGCACTGAGTCAGGGTTTCCTAAATTTCCCATTTTAAAAATATTTAGGTGGCGACTCTGTAATCTGGCAAAGCAGTCCATGTTTGGCACTTCTTTTTCAAAAATCTGTTTTTCTCAAAACGATTTGCCAGAGTTGGACTCTTTGGTTCAGATTTAGAACCGTGACATTTTGAGTCCTTCGAACTGTAGTGACCCAATATCGAACCAGAACGGGGGGGACTCGCACTCCTCGCCCCGGGATGCGTTCGGGGACGTCTACAGTTTCTGGCGACTCTGCTGGGGATTTTAGAGAGCTTGACTCGAACTCGTGATATCCTGTTTTGATTACACTTATGTGTCTCTTTGCATTGCATGTGCATTGGTGCGCCTAGGACACCGTGTTGGCCATCTGCTATTCCTGAGCGGTTTGCTGGAGGCTTGTCTTGTCAAGGCATGACCATAAGGCTGACCGGTTGCGGGCTCTGCCAGTATGGGAACACAAACCCCGGTTTTGCCGGGGCACCCTTTTTGACCATTCGACCTAGTGCATATTCGGATCCATAGTGACCATTCCAAACTAGGACAGGTTGCTTACCCGTTTATAGGTTGTTTGAAACCGCTGTGTGCGTAGTGAAACCCTAGCTCCTGACAAAATTGGACAGGGAAACCCTACCCCAACATAGGGGTGTTTTGGCTCTCTTTACTTGCTATGTGCTTTTAGAGTGTATCTCTACAGGGAACGTACATATCAGTTTGCGGGATTTGGGTATCCGGCCCGAGGGCACCGGTATCAGTGTTGTTGAGAATTAGCTGTGTCTGCGGGTATCAGTTCAGTTTTGATAGTGACTCCGGGGAATAGTGTTCAGTAGTAGAGCGCAGTTGTCCGGCTACACCCGTGTTTGATCTGTTTGGGGCTGAAATACTGCTTGTTTTCCGTTTCAGTTCAGAGATTCAGTGAGTTGATCCAGAACAGTTAGTGTCTTCCCCTTTGCTGAGGCAGAACTGAACATGACGCAGAACTCTGAAGAGATTGTGGTCATGACGGCCGCGTTGAGTCAGGAAACCATCCCACAGGATGATGCTACTGTTGATATGCCGCACCCGCCCAGGTCTCCCGCTGCACACCCAATCTGGACCCCCCAGTTCTATCAGGCTCGCGAGCCCACTACATTCGAGTTAATGGGGATGATAGGTGATCTTCAGAGGTCCGTGGCGGATCTCGCTTACGGAATGTCAACTTCGCCACCGGTTGCGCCATATGCTGGAAATTTCGAACCCCAAGAGCCCCCGCTGCTGGGGCGGATTGTGATCGAGCTCAATCAGTCGGAGATGACTTCCACCCACAACAGTGAAGTACCAGTACCAACCCAAACCTCTCATCAGGCTGAGGCCAGAGGCAAAGACGAAGTGAAGGCAGATGCCAACCCCGTGGAACAACTACTGTGGGCAGTCGAGGTTTTGAAAGCCGGGGGAATGAGTAAACAACAGGTATCCGTGACTGTAACCAAAATTGTGGATGATGTTTTCCCCACTCTACCCGAGGGTGGTCCAAGTCGGTCAGAAAATCGGGACAGGCCCCGTCATGCCAGGGTAGCTTCTCCCATTCCCAATCCTGCACCAGGCAAGAATCAGAAACTCAAAGCCGCACCCGCCGACCCGTTCGCTAGTTCATCTAGCAAGAGTGCTCAGGCCCCAAAATACCTGCCCCGGGGGCGCAGGGCCTTCCATCCTCTCTACATGCCTTTGTCTAGGGCACTTCTGATCTTGGCCAAAAAGGGGCATCTTACACCCCTCGATCCTAGGCCGCTCCCCAAACCTCTTCCAGCAGGCCATGACGCCACTCAGTACTGTGCGTACCATCAGCAGACTGGCCACCCCACTGACAATTGCTTCCGCCTCCGTCATGAGGTACAGGATTTGATTGACAACAAGGTTATCCTCCCGCCTACCTCGGCCAAATCAGTCACTACAGAGTTCTTGGAATGTGAAGATACAGATATCGAGGACACAGATACCGCAAGTATGTGATCAGAAGGTGAACCGCCTGAGGGCAGTATTAGGAACATTTTTTGGGTGCAGCGTTTGGCACGCATTTTTGAGCATCGACCTATAGTAGTTTTGTCAATCCTGACTTGGGTGTCGAGTCAGTCTTTTGTTTTATCTTGAGTCTGTCTCATTGTTTTGAGTCAGTCCTTTTGTTTAAGGGTCTGTCTAATTGTAATGAGTCAATCCCTCTTGTATAGAACACCAGGTGATTTCGGGGTTGTTGCCTCAAACACCGTTTTGTTTTGTAATTAGTTGTTTTTCCTTTTGAGTCTGTCTCAGTCAAGGAGCCGGTTGCGATCAGGGTTTTGGAATAAAACAGCTGCGGCTATTCCGTTTTTATGCTTGCTTTGTGGGTGGAACGGCAGTACCTTCTACCTACTCTCTTGTGCCTTGGACTCGTTGCATTGACCTAAGTTTTTTTCAAAACCTTTTTGAACACTGCGGTGAAAACAAAGAGGGAGGAATTCCTCGGGATTTGCAAAATTTTGGTCAAATTGAGAGAAAGAGAGGCGTGCTAAGCCCTTAATGAATGAAATCATGCTTGTTACCGTGAGTACTGAGAAGGACCCTGGCTTGATCCAGACTGGTTTCACACTATCTTCAGCGCGAGCGATTTGTCGCTTTCTTAAAAATTTTCAAAAAAAACAAAATGTTTTGCGCAGTCCTGCGAAGACCTGTGTGGAATCGCTCTTGAGATTGTGCAGCTTAGGATCGCTCTCAGCCTCAAGGTTCAATCTATCTGTTCCGAACCTGGAATCCGTTCAGGATATTCAAGCAGTCAAACGCCTGTGCGGCCCATTTTGAGGCAGCCCTCGAGCAAGAGGCATCAAAGTCAGATCAAGGAGATCAGATCCCACCAGGCAAGGCTTGTGAAGCAACCGTGACGGATTTTTCTGCAAATCAACACAACCACCACTCTCTTGGATACAGAGGGCTTCAATCTCAAAGCCATTTGGCATGGACCAAGCTGCACTTTTACCCTTTGAGAGGCTCACTGGGCCGAAAACCCGGAAGGGCGACCCAGGCAAAAGTTAGAGCAAAAAGAAAGAAAAAGAAAAAAAATACAAAAAAGAAAGAAAACAAGAAAAGAAGAAGAACAAAAAAGAAAAAAAATGCACAAAAAAAAAAAGAGAAAAAAGAAAAGAAAAGAAAAAAATGAAGATGAAAAGAAAAGAAAAAAAAAAAGAAAAGCAAAGCTCGCAAGGTTGAAAACCTGCAACAAGCGCCTTGGCAAAAGTTAGAGCATAAAAAGGAGAGGTTAAATACCCAAGTGTACCTTAACCGGAACTACGTAAGGCTTGATTCCCATGTTTGGGATACGTAGGCAACTTCATTCTGAAGTCCAGCCCCCAACGCTTCCATAGCGTCTCAGTCCATGTCATGGTTTTGATCACCTTCGCCTCCTGTGAATTCGATAGTTTGGTTGTGACAATCGAAACTACGCAGCCAACTTCCTCTTGAAGTCCAACCACCAATGCTTTCCAGGTGACTGTGTCCATATATTGATTCAGACCGTCTTCGCCGTGTCCGAGGGTCCGATCATCATCAACAAGGACTGGTTTACAGCATGCTGCGGCGTCATCCACGCAAGGGGCAACTTTCCGTTGCCTCACAGTGCCATAAATTGCCCTGAGTTGCTGCCCAAACTAGGGGCAACTTTCCGTTGCCCCCTTCCCCCCCTTCAAGCAAGGGGCAATTTTCCCCAAATTGCCTCCGATCCGAGGTTGCGCATCTCGAGGGTAAGTTCCGTGCTCGTTGAGCATTGACTGTTTGCAAAAATAGTTTTGGAAAATTTTTACTGAGGTTGACTATCTTCTGGAAAACTATCTCATTTTTCAAAATTGGACCATGTTTGGACCCAAAAGGAAAACTTTCAGTGCTTACGGCCTGACTTGCATGATTTTCAAATCAAAAAATTGACAAGCTCGCTAATCTGACGTTCTTTTTTTATCAAAACCGTTTTAGAAAGAAAACAAAAAAAATGGTCAAAGTAACGAACTAAGGGCACAGTTTGAGCCAGGTGTTCTGTCTCTCCCTTGTCATCAGCGCGCTTGCCAGGAAAGCACTTTATCTATCGGAAGAAATAGCTGTGAGCTAGCTGTATTCGGCATGAATCCGCCGCTTCCTATTCATCCATCAATCACCCTGGGGAGGGATGAAAAATGAGAGAGTAAAGAATAGAGAGGTGTAAGTCGAGAGAAAAGTGAGCGAGAGGGTTTTGAGAGAAAAACCGAGCTCGAGGGCCGAGTGGCGTGAGAATCACACAAATCAGAGAGGGTGGGAAACCTACCCAGAGGGATTGGCTCCTCGAGGTCTTTTGTTTTCAAGCACGTCCGTGTGTCGTGTCCTTTGATTTGTCGGTCTCAATTTAGCTTTGAGTCTTTTCCGAGTGTATCTCGTTGTGTTTAGGTCGTGTGCCTTTTATTTTCTTCACTTGAGTCCTCTCCACTGTGTTCAGTTGTAGGCTCGATATCCCGGTCGTGGAATCCCTTTTCCCAAAGTCAATCGTTTGTGCTCAGAATGCTGTGCCATTCTCTACATTTACGCAAGGCAAGAGAAGAAAAGGAAATTTTGGGACATCCGAATGTGTTTCAACTTCAACTGTCTCAGTTTTGGTGATCCGTCTCATCAGATTGGGGCTATCTGTTCAGAGTTTGCTGTGTGCAGAATGAACCGAATACTGAGTTATGGGCTAAATGCAGATCAATCCCCAGCAGATTAATCCCCAGCACAATATGGGCTGTTTGTTCAGTTTGAGCAATGATTTGTCTGGGTTGTTTGCTGTTTAGTTGGTTGGTTATTTGATTATTACAGTGCAAGTGTTCAATTGTCAGACAACAGATCAATGTCATTTACATTTGAGGTGTAATATGATGCAATGCAGTGCGAAGTATGAAATATGCATATATATACAAATGTAACATTCTTTTCAAACAAAAGTTCGTTTCATATCATCTTTTTTCGAATACATAGTTTGAGAGAAGCAAAAAAAAAAAACCTGCCTGCGGCAGTACATAGTACTCTATCTACCAAAAAGAGAAAAGTACAAGAAAAGAAATAAAGAAAAGAAGCAGCAAAATCATCATCATCAGCAGCAGGCCTCACGCCTGAGGATCAGTCCTCGCCCTCTTCCTGGGCAAAAGCACAGGAGCATCGTCGGAGCTGTCACTGTCGGAGCCCGAGCCTGAGCTATCCCCGGCCTCCTCCTCAGAGGCCTCCGCCTCCGACTCGCCATCCCCTGCAACTGGAGCCTGTGAGCTGCTCCCCACATGGCCACGCCCCCCTTTGGTGCGGGGGAATATCCTGCCATCCCGAGTAGAGAGGGGAGGCCCAGCTGGAGCAGCGCCACCTACTGGAGGGATCGGGAAAGGAGGCTGAAAATACAAAGAACAAACACATCAGAAAACTGTGAACAGTTTATCAGTACAGAATGCAGTGTATGAGTACAGTGTGTGAATGCCGTGAACAGTTTATCAGTACAGAATGCAGTGTATGAGTACAGTGTGTGAATGCCGTGAACAGTTTATCAGCACAGAATGCAGTGTATGAGTACAGTGTGTGAATGCCGTGAACAGTTTATCAGTACAGAATGCAGTGTATGAGTACAGTGTGTAAAAGCCGTGAGCAGTTTATCAAATTTTTGTGCAGTGTAGCAGATTGTGCGAAACAGAGTATGATTTGAGACTGTGGTCAGTAGAACATACCGGCAGGCTGTAGACGGCCAAAGCGTCGAGAGTCCGCTGCAGCATCCCCATCAGGGAGGCATTCAACTCCACAGACTGACGGGTATACTCGGAGGAAGCCTGCAAAAGTATTAAATGCATCAATATTCTGTGGAATATCAAATGAACTGAACTGAAATAAAATGACTGTACAGAAATGCAGTGATACATACCGGAGGTAAGTCAGGAATACCAGCCAACTCATGACCAGCCGGGGGAGGAGCAAAAGGAATCTGGTAGGTCTCCCCACTCTGCCCCCTATAAGTCAACATAGTAGGCAGAGCGGGCCAGCCCGTCCCTCGTCCCCTCTGCACTCCCCTCCTCCCACGAGCTCGAGATCTCTGAGACGATCCCGCTCCTGCTCCCACCTCCGCCCTAGCCGCCGGCGCCGCGGGTCTCTCTGGCTCAGCTCGGCGACCACCGCTCAGCGGCCGCATGATGAAGGTCCGGACGTACTCTGAGTAATCGCCCTCGCCTCTGAAGCCGGCTGCCTCCCAGCCAATGGTATAGTCTGCCATCTGCTCGGCGGTGAACCCCTCGGTGTCCCTCATATGCTCGGGAGGATGCATCGGAACTATCTGCTCAGGTAACCCTGAGGTCTGATGCAAGAAGCGCTCACCCAGGTACCAAGCCCGACAGACCGGGCCCTCTAGCAAAATCCGGTAGCACGAGGTCTCGATCGCGCCGGCAAACCGACTCCGAACTATCGCTGGCAGGGGAGCCCATGGCTGCCAGGTGATCTGAAATTGAAATACAGTTTACTACCTACTGATATTGCAAAAATGCAGTGGAAAAGTAAAGCTTAAATAAACTGTAAGTAAAACATACCTCGGCGGAGGTGATGGTGTCAAAATAGCGGCGAAAGAAGCTGAAAGTCTCCCGCGGCCTCCGGGTACACCTCCCGTCGTAGCGACGTGAAAAGGGGACGACCAGAGGAGTCTTCGTCTCCGGTACTGGCTCTAGCCTGGGAAAGTAGGCATAGACCCACAGCTGCAAGACAGATGTCAGAACGTTTATCAGAAAAAACAGAATACAGAGTAAAGCAGAAATAGCGGAGCCGTGTGTTGTGCAGTGTATTGGGCAGAGTGTACAGTGTGAACAGTGTACAGTCAGCATAAAGCGGGGGTATGTGTGTGCCGTGTGTACAGTATACAGCAAGTGTAAAGCAGGCTATGGTGTGTGCAGTGTGCAGAGTACAGAAAGTGCAGAACAGAAATGTAAAGCGGAAAAGAAGACGTACCTCCCAAGCTCGCCAGTAGCCTCCGAGCAACTGCCCGCTGCCACGGGAAACCGAGCTCATGTAGCCGTAAAGAGTGGCCAGAGCCGCGCCACCCCAGTCATAGCGCAAGATGTCCCGGACGTCCACCAGTGCACTGAGTAGGCAGAGAGGCACGGTGTTCGCCCGGTCGGCGAATAGTGTGGTCCCCAACAAGAACATCAAGAAGCCGCGTGCATACTGCTCTGCGGCGACCGCGGTCATCGGAGCTGCGTCAATAAGGAGAGGCAGCACCCGGAACTGCACCTCGAACCAAGAATAGCGGACAAAACCGGGACGTGCCAAAGGCGGAGCCGCGCCAAGTAAGTGAATCTGAGCGGCAGTCCACTCGTCCATATCAATGTCGAAGGGGATCGGATCACCCCCAACCCCGATGCCGGTAAGCACCGAGAAGTCATAAGGGGTCATCGTCATGTCCCCAGTCGCCGATAGGTGAAATGAATCGGTGGTGTCCCACCATCTCTCTACCAAGGCCGCGAGAAGAGGTCTGCAGGCAGTAAGTCGAGTCAGACCCCTGCAGAAAGAGCCGAAGCCCGCCTCGTCCACGATGTGTCGGACTGCCTCAGGAAGCTCCAGGTACCAATCTCGAGCCGTAACATTCCCATACCCGCGGATGGTATGGGAATCTCCCTGTTTACAAGCAAATGGTTGCAAAGCAATATGAAATGCACAGTTCTGAGGGAACATGTTAAAGTCAATACAAATCTAGCATGCGTGCACGTTTTTACAGATTCAAACAGAAATCGGGTGCCGTTGCACTTACAGTAAACTACAATATGTGATGCACCAGTGTGTTTTTGAGTAAATGCAATGCAAATATGGTGCGCGTGTGTACATTTTGTTTTTCAGATCCAAGCAGATATCAAGTTTCAGTGCACTACGGTGGACTACGACCTGTGATGTGTCAGTGGGTTTGTAAGGAATAGCGTACAGATAGGGTGCACGTGTGCACATTTTTCAGATTCAAGCAGATAACGGGTCATGGTGCGCCTGCAGTGAACTACAGCATGTAATACGTCAGCGTGTTCGAGTGGTTCAATTCAGTATAAATCTAGCACGTGTGCAGGTTTTTCAGATTCAAATAAATACCGGGTATCGGTGAGTTTGTGGTGAAATACGGTGTGCCGTGTGTATGGGCGATTGAGACTAATGCAGTGTGTGTGCATATGTGTCGATCCTAAGCAGATATCAGTTGTGAAGTTGTCTACGATCAACCACAGTATCGTATATCAGAGTTAAGCAAGTAAAGGTTGTAATCAGCTATGGCAGTTGACAGTTTACGGTTCTACATTGCAGAAATTAAAGCAGGGAAAAGGGTTACCTCGGAAGCGCCGAATGAGAGGTGCGAGGTCGGCTCGCGTAGCAGAAGCTCCGGGTCCAGAGCCCTGTCAAAACCGCGGAAATGGCGGAGTCTATCTGGCGGAAGTACGTGAATGGCCGGCTGGTAAGTCGCCGGATCGAATGGGCGCTCGCTCAGTGGCAGGAGCTCGACCCCGGGATCCATCTCATGGTCCGGGGGAGTCCCGACATGTGGAACATCATCTGCCATGGTAGTGGTAGCGAGAAAATAGCCGGAAAAGGAAAACCGGGTCGGAATATGAAAGGTCAACCGGAAAAGTCAACCCCGAGAGGGCCGGAAATGGCCGGGAAGATCGGAAGATGAAAGGACACGAGAATATAGACAAAATCAAGGGGAACAAGTCCCGAAAAGGCGGAAACGGCAAAGAGTGCACCGAAACGAAGTTTTGTTCGGTTGAAAATGTCCGAAACGCGAAGAATACCGCGAATCCACGAGAAAACGGGCCTAAAACGCGGAGAAATCGGCGAAAAATCAAAAGGAAAAGCTCTAGAGAGATAGAGAGAGTGATTTCGGCAGTAGCAAAGTGAAAGGAATAGGGTTTCAAGCCCTATTTTATAACACCCGCGGCGAAAAGTCAGAACTGCCCCCGATCAGTAACTTTTGGCCGGTCGGCAATATTTTGTGCCGGTCGGCACATTATTGTGCCGGCGGATGAGTTTATGCAGCCGGTGGCCCTCCCACCCAGCCGGTGGTGTTCCCAAGGATGTTTTTAGGCAAGATGAGGGGTCTTGGGTCTCCATAGATCAATAAAGTGCAAGAAGGTGCATCCCCGATGCTAAACCGGCCTCCGTTTTGACCTCAGACAGTGTCTTCTGTGTGTGGCACTCAAATCCAAGCAAAGATCGTATCCTTTTGTATCCTTTTGTTGTTTACAGAGATTCAGAAGTTGCCCCGTGTGCGTTGCATGCATCCATCACATTGTCCGGCGCATTGTAACGCGCCGTCTTGCACGTCCCTTGCGACTTGCACCGCTTTGCATTGTCGTGTGGCATGTGTGTCATACTCTCTCATCTTGCATTTCATTACATTTCGAGGTACGTGTGCCTCATTTTGCATTTCATCTTTGATTCGCGTGAGGTGTGCTACCTCACGTGTGTCATTTTGCACTTCACCTTTGATTCGCATGAGGTGTGCTACCTCACGTGTGTCATTTTGCATTTCATCTTTGATTCGCGTGAGGTGTGCTACCTCACGTGTTTCATTTTGCATTTCATCTTTGATTCACGTGAGGTGTGCTACCTCACGTGTTTCACTTTGCATTTCATCTTTGATTCGCGTGAGGTGTGCTACCTCACGTGTGTCATCTTTGCATTTCATCTTTGATTTGCGTGAGGTGTGCTACCTCACGTGTTTCACTTTGCATTTCATCTTTGATTCGCGTGAGGTGTGCTACCTCACGTGTTTCACTTTGCATTTCATCTTTGATTCGCGTGAGGTGTGCTACCTCACGTGTGTCATCTTTGCATTTCATCTTTGATTTGCGTGAGGTGTGCTACCTCACGTGTTTCACTTTGCATTTCATCTTTGATTCGCGTGAGGTGTGCTACCTCACGTGTGTCATTTTGCATTTCATCTTTGATTCGCGTGAGGTGTGCTACCTCACGTGTTTCATTTTGCATTTCATCTTTGATTCACGTGAGGTGTGCTACCTCACGTGTGTCATTTTGCATTTCATCTTTGATTCGCGTGAGGTATGCTACCTCACGTGTTTCATTTTGCATTTCATCTTTGATTCACGTGAGGTGTGCTACCTCACGTGTTTCACTTTGCATTTCATCTTTGATTCGCGTGAGGTGTGCTACCTCACGTGTGTCATTTTTGCATTTCACCTTTGATTCACGTGAGGTGTGCTACCTCACGTGTTTCATTTTGCATTTCATCTTTGATTCGCGCGAGGTGTGCTACCTCACATGTTTCATTTTGCATTTCATTGCATCTCGAGGCACGTATGCCTCGTTTTGCACTTCATTTTCCATCAAATGAGGTATGCGTGCCTCATTTCGCATTTCATTGCATCTCGAGGCACGTATGCCTCGTCTTGCACTCCATTTTCCCACCAGTGAGGCACGCGTGCCTCGTTTCGCATCCCTTGTGGCATGCGTGTCACATTCGCACAGTGCCCCTAGGTCCGGCCGGACCAAAAACACGCAAGGTCCGGCGGTACCAAAAACACGCAAGGTCCGGCGGGACCAAAAACACGCGCGGTCTGATGAGACCTTAAACCCGCTTCACTGCATTGTCGCGTGCTTTATTACAAACACCGTCATGCATTTATGCTTTGTATCGTTGCCCCTGGGTCCGGCGAGACCTTAAACACGCATGGTCTAGGAGACCTTAAATCCTCGGGAGGTGCGAGACCTTCGGTGTGTTGAGTCGCCCCTCATTGCATTTGGCATGCATTTCATCGCGCCGTTTAGCGCACCCTCATTGCACTCCATTTTCCATCTTGTGAGACACGCGCGTCTTGCTTGCCCCATTTGCATCCGCATGCGTGTCCCATTCGCATCACACTCACTTAAAGTGTTGTGTAAATAGTTGCCCCCCTTGGTCTGGCGAGACCTTAAACACGCACGGTCTAGGAGACCTTAAATCCTCTGAAGGTGCAATTCCTTCGGTGTTTGTCGTGCCCGAACGACTTTCGGTGGTCTGGTAAAGCCACCTATCTGTGTTTCCAGTGAGTTCCTAGGAGACCAATGGGGACGGTGAAAACTAGAGTTCGAATGGCCGTTGCCTAGAACACAAAGGTTCGGAATTTCCGAGACTAAAGTCTGGTTTAAATACCCAGGGGGATGTACCCTCGGCTTGAAATCTGTATGGAAGCCCCATAGGTTGAGGCGGCGTGTCTACGCCTCAATTCTGGATACTGAACCAACCTAGTATATCGCCCTGTTGGTAAGATAGGGAAAGATGCAATCATAGTCATTGCATCATATTGCATCGCATACATCCATTGCATTTTCCCCAGCAGATTGGGCATGGTCATGCATTCCACTGTAAATACTGCATTTACATTCCATCCATTGCATATTTGTAGATATTGCATTGTAGTTGCATGCATCCACTGCATCTCCCTCCATCTATGGCTTACGCCTTTCCAAGTTGAGCTTGGTCTGGTATGTGCCCTTACTTTTCACGTCAAAGCACAGTTCTTGTGTACGCGCCTATTCCTTGACGAGCTTGGTTTGAGGGTTGCGGTGCATTTTCTGTGTTAGACGCGGTTTGTATGCGTACATGCCTTTCCTAGGCAAGATTTGGTTTGGCCCGCGTGCCATATCCATCGCATTTTAGTTGCATGCATCCATTGCATCTTCTTCTATCTATGGCTTGCGCCTTTCCAGGTTGAGCTTGGTCTGGTATGTGCCCTTACTTTTCACGTTGAAGCACAGTTCTTGTGTACGCGCCTATTCCTTGACGAGCTCGGTTTGAGGGTTGCGGCACATTTTCTGTGTTAGACATGGTTTGTATGCGTACATGCCTTTCCTAGGCAAGATTTGGTTTGGCCCGCGTGCCATATCCATTGTATCCATTTCCATTGCATTGTAGTGTAATTGTTGCGTCCGGCATTAGGATCATTATTCTTTCCTCAGCGGGTCGTCACCCCACTTATGTCATTCCACCCAATACTTGGTCTTGTGTCCGTCTGCATCACTCATAGTTTTGTCTGTGTATCGCGCCTATTCCTTGACGAGCTTGGTTTGAGGTTGCGGCACCTTTCCTATGGTAGACGGACTCGTTACTTCCATCAACCTATTTGACATTTGTGTGGTTTCGAACCGCTCATGATTGAATCATGATTCAATTGCCCTGCATGTAGTTTGCATATAGTTTCAATTGCATTGCATTTTCATTTGCATTATTCATACATAGTTTTGTATATATTGCATATCATTCAACATTTGCATCGCATGACATGCATATTGCTAACAATATTGTACCTGTTAAGTTTGCTTTCTTTGCAGGCACGATATTGTATGTACGGCTCATTTGAGGCCGGTGAAACCGGACGAGTCGCACAGGTATTGTATTCCTCCGAGTGAGACGTTTTGAGAATTGCATAATTCTCTTACATCCTTTCTGCATTGTAGTGCAGACTGTTGCATGTTAGCTTATAACTGTCGCATGTGTGCTTCATTACAGCTTTCTTTGCATGATCATAAGTTATGCTCGGCTTTTTGCATGTTCAGTTGCATCTTGCCCCCGCCTACGGGCGCATACCTTATCTGTGGCACGTGTGCCTCCTGCATGAACCACGCTGGTTTGATTCCTTAAGGGATACGTAGGCAGCTTGCGAGTTCAACCATTTGCGCTTTGTATGTTTGTCCAAGTCTTCGGCCTTGTCAAAAATGGGTCGTCTCTGGGCTTTGACATTCACTCCCGTCATTGTTATGACTTACGAGTTCTGTCAAAGAGGGGCAACTGTAGACACCCCATTTTTGACCGTCCTCAAGACTTGGACGTCACCGCTTGAACACTCGGTGATTATCCATGTTTGTGTTCGTTTGGAGTTCTCGGAGTTCTCGGCCCGCGCGCCTTGCCTCAGGACCTCCGAACTCGATCGTTTTGTGTTTGGTTTTGCACCAAACACTTGTTCTTTGCCTTTGAGGGGCAGGGAATGCCTTCTGAGGCATCCCCACACACCACCGGCTGGGGCTAGAGGCCACCGGCTGGTTGTTGTTGCCACCGGCACTATTTTGTGCCGGTCGGCACTGTTTTGTGCCGGTCGGCACTCTTTTGGGCAAAATGACCATTTTGCCCAGCCGACCACTTTACAGCTGCTTTATGAGATATTTTTAGACAGCTGTTTGCATGTTGTTTCCCCTCCATACACGTGGATGGAGGGATGAGCTTGTTTGGTAACTTAACTTGTAAGTTTGGTTGCCTATACAAGAGAACTCTCTTCTCTTGGCTTAGGGTTGGGACTTCTTGAGAGATTTCAGCCATTTTAGAGAGAGTAAGCTCTGGTCTAGGTTAGAATTGTTATATCTATCCTATCTCTCTCCTTTCTTGCTTGTTTACTACACTAGGTGCTTTAGTTCACACTATTGCACACAAGCACCTAGTGTTACACCTTCTTCTTGGAACTGAGGCTCCAGCAGGTGGTTCTTGAAGTTTTTGGTGGTTTTTGAGCTCAAGGGACCAAGCACAACAACCTTTGTGAAGATAGTCATCAAGGGTAAGAAACTAGTCATTTTTACCCCATTTTTGCATTCCATTTTTACCTAGTTTAAAATAGTTTTTGAGCTTAGTGTTTGGCACAAAAAAGTTCTGATTTTGAACCCTCTTGGTTGTATATTAAGAGTGTTTTGTGGTTTGGGGAGGTTTGACCCTCTTTAGACCTTGAAAAGGGTCACTTTTTGTGCTATTTTGGAGAGATCCGGGACTTGTGTGTTTGGGCCTCTCCACCACTGAAATCTTGAGGGATTTCAGTGGTGGAGATGGTGCCATAAAGTCCTAGAAAGGGAAGGGCCACCCCCTCCCCTTGATGTCCTTGGAAAGGACAAAATTTGCTCTCTTATGGAGCTTCATGCTTGAGTGTGTGTTGAGCATGTTTGACTTGTTTTTCATGCTTATATTGCCATGTTATAACATGATTTCAAGTTGGTTTAGGTCCCTTATGCATGCTTGGTATAGTGGCCTTGTAATGCCTCTTTTATGTCTTAACATGCTTAGGTGGTATGCCTTCATTTCTAGCATGTTTTAGACTTGTGTTTGTGAAGACTTTGTGCTCATATCACCATGTTTTAGGTCTGTCCATAAGTATTTTGGTCAATCTTGGCATGTTTAACATAGCCCCTTTGCATTGGGCTTGTTGGCCTTGAGAGCATATAAGTATAGCATGCTTTGCTTGCATTGTTTTTGATGGTTTGGAACCACCTAGCATGCTATTTCAGTCCCTTGGAGGTGCTTGTGTGTTTACATTGCATGCTTCTTTGCGACTTCTTAAACTTGTGTTAAATGCCCCTTGTTTTGGCTTCAATGCATGCCTTTGGTTTAATGTCTCTTAGATGCCATCTAAGTGGTCCCTTGGGCCTAATTTGACATGCTAAAACTCTGTTTTAGGTTGTTAAGTGCATGCCATATTTGCCTTGTATAAGCATGGTTTAATGCCTTATTGACTTGCTTTGAAGCTTAGGCCATTTGCATGCTTTGTTTGGCATACCTCATTGCATGATTTGGCATCATGTTTGACATGAATTTTAGAGCTTTCAATGCATGCTAGTTGGCTATGTTTGGTCTCTTCAAGTGTGCTTAAGAGTTGCCATGATTCATGCCTTAGTGTTGATGCTTTAACATGTGCATGTGTGTGTGTGTCTAATCTCCATTTGTAGGCATTTTGGCCATGGATTTTAAGCCTTTTGAGTTGCCTAAGTCCACCATTTCATTGGTTTGCATGTTTGACTTGCATGCTTGTTTGAACTCTTTGCATAAGTGCATCACATTATCCATGTTGCATGCTAGACAATATGCTTAGGGTTTCATCACATTGGCATGCATACCAAGCCTCTTGAAGTGAGTTTGATAGAGGTTTGGCACCCTTTTGTGCTTGTTTGCATGGCATGCATTTGAAAGCAAAGTTGCATTCTTGGTCCTTAAGGCCATCATGCATGAAAATGCGCGATTGGTGGTCCGGGAATCAAGGCACATGCCCCCTTGAGCCAATAACATGATAAGAGGTGTGTGTAGTGCATAAATACCTTGAATCACATTGCCATGCATTTTGTTGCCCTCTGCTGCTGTGGTCTGCAGGTTCTGCAGGAATTTTGTGCCGGCCGGCACTATTTAGTGCCGACCGGCAGTCAATTGGCAGCCGGTGGTTGAATTCAGTGCCGGTGGCCACACACTTCAGCCGGTGGTGTTCTACCCCAGCCGGTAGTGATCTCCAGTGCTCTGAGAAGTAGTTCTGAGACTTTGGCAGTCTGCAGAGGAGGACAACAGGGAAAACAGAGGCACACTTGCATGGTGGTGCGATTCCGAGCGAGTCCCGGGCACGCGCATGCATCCGGCCCTCATCCCGAGGCGATTTACTGTTTTTATTAGATGAATTAAGTTATTTGATTAATTTATTTAATTTGTAATAATTAGCTAGAATAGTTAATTATTTGTTCATTTCTGTATTATTATTTTGGTCCCTCCGAGTGAGGGCATAATTGTAATAAGTGTGCGTGAGTGGGTGTATGTCTTCCAATCCCCATTTCTTTCTATCCCTTTTATTTACCTGCTTATGATGGTAGATTAGGGCATTTCTATATTAGCATACCTTATGATAGCATGCGTGCATTCATGCATTTGTTTACATACATCGGGCTCGGCACATCATGCAAACTACATCGTACTTTCAATTCCAAATTGAATACGTGGTAGTTGCTGCATTTCATGTGCCATGCTTAGGATAGCCGAGCCTGTCTAGATTACATTCCGTATGCGATGCATTAGTCACTTAACATGAACTAGGACACGCATGTTGCTAACTAGTTTCTTGTTTTGGCACGGAGTACGATGTAAGTTTTATGCTTTAGCATGTCGCATGCGTGTGAATGATAACATGATAGTATGCCTGCCATGCGGCTAAATGCTTACATGATAAACTGTTTGTATGCCTGTGGGTGGAGGTTGGATCGCCTGAGTTGGAACAACTCATTAAAATTCGAATTTTAGCCTACTTGCGAGTAGCACAAAAACCAACACGTTTTTCGAGACAAAACGGATATGCAATGTTTATTTCCAAATTAGGCGATCTAGTCTATACTTGTTTGCTGTGCGCACAACATAGTAATTCTAGGCTAATAACCGGAATAAGGACGCATAAAGTTTTCAAAATTGGATATCACGGTTAGTAGAGGCCGGTCTTCGGACCGGGCGAGAGGGGGTGCTCATAGCTGACCTTCCCCGATCGTACCCAAGCTCCCGAGCCAAGACCACTTTGGTGATGACGGACATGTGGCCTTCGGCACCGAGTCAGGGTTTCCTAAATTTCCCATTTTAAAATATTTAGGTGGCGACTCTGTAATCTAGCAAAGCAGTCCATGTTTGGCACTACTTTTCAAAAATCTGTTTTCTCAAACAATTTGCCAGAGTTGGACTCTTTGGTTCAGATTTAGAACCGTAACAAACAAAAGGGAGTCCGAACTGTAGCGTAGAGGTCCCCCGCGGACGTGCTACAGTGTGTTCAATGTTTTAGAAAGTGGTCTAAAAATGGGTATGGAAATTTGAACATCAGATATGTGGAAGGAGGGTTTGAACTGAAAATGGATACGAATGCGTGGAATGAGGGTTTAGGTGATGCGTGTACAACAATACAAGTAAGGGTATAATTAGAACGTAGAGTATGTGGAATGAGAACAATAACCTATAACCAAATTAATAAATGTATGCATTGAAAAATGATGTCCACGGAGATAAGTAGGTGTGTGGAAATAGAATTTCTCCAAACAAAGAGGGTGAGTGTAGCTTGACTTTTCGTGCTCCCTTCGAATACGACTAGCTCTACAATTCGGACTCCCGTGGTTCTGAATCTGATTCCACAAGTGCAATGTGAAATAGATAAACACAAATGAGTCCAAATCCAGCAATTCTTTTAGAAAATCGATTTGAATCAAAAATGCCAAAAATAGACTATTTTGCCAGATTTCAGAGTCGCCACCTAAATATTTTTGAGAAATTTAAGAAATCCGAGACTCGTACCAAAGGCCACTCATCCGTCATCACCAAAGTGTCTCGACTTGAGAACTTCGGTACGAGGGGGGAAGATCATGAATTGATCACCCCACTCACCTAATCAAATATCGGCCTCTACTAATTATGATGTAATTCTTATTTACATTATATGCTCTTGTTCCGATTTAGTAGACTAACTTACTATGTGACACACACAAGTATAGACTACTTTGCAAAAATTAGAACACTTCGATTT